>JAZGTK010013145.1:0-14491 GCA_036877625.1 Ambastaia sidthimunki | reverse complement strand
GGGGTAAACTAGAGCTGTTTAGTGCTGAATTGTTTTTTTAAACCCTCCTTTGCTGACAGCAAGGGAAATTTGTTTACCATTTAATGCCTAAAGATTATATGGGCATGTAAACTCATGAAATACAGTTATTGAACTCAGGGGCGGTTCTAGGGTATGTGGATGTCCAGGGCGAAGCCCAGAGACATCCACGTATGTGTCAGAATACACAGAAAACACTTTAAATAGAATATGTTACTTTGGCTAAGTGACATTGTTTTCGAAAGCAATACATCTTTGAATAGTGCTTATAAAAATAAAACTATTTTTTAATGTATATATCCAATATTGTAACGTAATCAAACTCAGGGAACAGGTTTAAAACACAGTAGATGCTTTACAATAAACACAAAGTCATGTTATTTAGTCAGCACTGTAAATATCCTTACTTCACTGAAGTCTAAAGTCTAAAGCCAAAATTTTAATGGTTGTTGGCCAGTTTACATGGCGGTCAGTTCTGTTAGCCTTAGTGGGCGGTTCCTGTCTGGATTGAAAGACAGCGTAAGTTGACAAGACATGAGCCAATTAGTTTAATGCACAATAAAACTTAGTGATGATGTGTACCAGGCATACTAATAAAAACATTCAGCTTAAATGAAAAAATTCTGGGCTTTAGCCCCGGTAGCCCGCCCTTGACTGAACTGAACTTTTTCCTACAGACTATGTCTGTACAGTTTGTCTCCATTCAATTAATAGCTATTGAACCATAATAGTGAGCAATTGGTATTATCTTTCTATGATGGTATTTTCAAGGTTGTTTTCCCTTGTCCGATCAGTCTCTGTCCACCCTGTTTTTCCACGACTCACTTTATGAAAAAGTTCTGTCCTTGTATTCAAACTGTCAGCTCACAGAGCTGTGTTAGAGAAATTCAAAACCCTATTAACCTCATATGATGAATCCAGTTTGTCAGTTCCAGTTCCATTATCAATGCATATTCTGACTTATATAAAGTGTTATAAAGTAAAGTGCTAGGAACCAGGTTGTTATGTTGCAATATTTATACTGTATGGTCAGATATGTGCTGTTTAATTTGTAATTCAGAGATTTACAAGAGGTTTCTGTCTTTTGTGATTATAGAGATGGACATGATAATTGTGAAAAAAAATAAATATATATATATATTTAATGGAAGATTACTCATGAAAAATCTTCTGGTATTTTTGAATAGATTTATTTAATGTTTAATGACAAAATGCTTTAACTTCTCTGACCATATTTATATGAAAGTGGAATCAAAAAGAAATACAGGACTACAGCACTTTCATTAAGAACACACAGAATAGAAAGATGAGCCACTGATTCAAGGAACCAGGAAAGGGGGGTGGCAAAACCTTGATCCTACACAAAGCTCTTCAGTCTCTGAACTCAAAGAATTTCTCCTATACCTTTAACGATGTAGAATCGTTTTTTTCTTCTTTTTATAATCACATCCCTAGTGTATTTCTGTTTGGAATGTGATTAAATTTCAAATTGAAAATAGTCATTTAAAATGAACCCTATAGCTGAATGCTGAATAAGACCCATAATCCTTTGCAGCTAGAGTCATAGAACTTATTCTTAAATCAGCAAAACCTTGTGGGCAATAAGTAATTAAACAGGATGTGTGAATTTTATGCACCAGGCTATCTGTCACTCTTGGGCCTTCATTTTGAATGACTTTAAATTTTGCCACATTCGATTTTTAGCTGACCTTACTCTGACAAAACCATCTATAGATTTTGGGGCCTCACGAGCAGAAGGGGCAAAATATGTACTAATAATCTTACATTCAAATTCATGGACACACCTTGAGAATGAGCTCAGCTGAACTGAGCACTAATTTACCTCAGAGGCTCTGTGAAGTAAGTGCTTGAGGTCATTACGCAAGAGACCTTTTACAAAATGACTAATTAGCCCTCATAGAGGTGTGAAGTTTTAGTGAAGTCTCTTATTACAAGTGCTTCATTTTGATGACACTTGCCTTGCTTTCTTCATAAATTACTTTTTTGGTGTTTTTTATATTATTGCAATTAAGGAATAGCAATACCATGCTTAACATGGTTAGAATTTACCACAATTTATCACAAAATGCATATGCTGTGTTTATCAGTGTTGTTGCTTTCTGTATAAAACTTTGTGTAAAAGATCACTGATAAGAGAGTAATAACAAGGGTTTTAGCTGGTTGTTGGTTTGTTATGGAATCAAGTTATAAAAAAAACCATGGCATATGCAAACAAGTATTAATTAAAATAAAGAATAAAAGTCTTTTTTAAAAATCTTTTTTTGGCCTATTGTACATACCAGACGGACTTTTAAGTGTGCACTTTTATCTCAACAATGTACTAAAAACAGAAGTTTTCATTAGTTCTGTTTACAAATGACAACACTGTCAAAACAATCTCTAATTGCAGGAATGTGTAAAAGTGACTAAAAACAATGTATTATGCATGCCAGGCCAGTTTTTAACGTCACTTTGTCATTTTACATGTAATTTGCATGCCCATTAAAAAAAAATTCACACAGTCGCATTTTTGTACATGGGGACAACAACAGTATTCTGTCAAAACAGCACCTATTCATTAAATACAGTGTTATTTAAATGCCCCCTGAGTAATTAACTATTTCAACTGCACACAAGTAAAAGTAAATGAGCCTGAAGAGTCCAATCAACCAATCAATGAAGAGATTCAGTTAAGTCATAACAGGTTATTAAATGATAAATAAATAAATCAAATACCACACCCCCTTTAACAGGGATGAGGGTGGACACATGGGCTCTTTCCCACACTGACCACCTACCAGTCACTTAATGATCATTTAAGCTGACTGCTGCAGCTGATTTCAAATGCATGACGTGATGTGTCCTTCACTCCTGGCTGGCTCGCAGTTACCGTTTCTTTTCTTCCAACTTCATCTTGTCACCAACTCATAAAGAACTAATGACTTTCTGAAGATCAAAGACGCTTGGAGATATCTGTGGAGTCAGATCTGATGTAAGTTTAGGGGTTTAGAGAGAAAGGGAGTGTGTGTTGTGTAATGACCACGCTCGAGTGTAATGTCACTGTGGGTGGATTTATTTTTTCTCTGCAGGAACATGCAGATGGTGGTGTGATGGTGAAAGAGGAATGAGATAAGAATATGAGTTTCTTTTAATCCCGTTTCAACCGGGATGCTTGAATTGTTTAAACCAGGATATCGAATTGTTGAGCAAAATGCAATAAGGAACTGAACCTCTTTTAAGTTCCTTTGGGAAGCATGTTGGTTCATATTTTCATCACTCAAACCCTCCTTTTAAAATATTGCAGACCTTAATTTGTGATGAATCACATTGTCTTGCAGTTAGTATAATCGGAAAACTAATCAGTTGTGGCACTTGAATCAAAATTAAGAAACATTTGAAGATCTCTGCTAAGATGAACATAATCTCTTTAAGAGCACCTTGAGTAGGTGCCTCATAAAGCCATTTCTAAAAAGGATGTAATTTGACAATTCTGCTGAAAAATAACAGCAATAGGAAGATGAAGAGACACAGCTCCTGTATATTAAATACATATTTTCCAGTTGTGAAAGAAGCAGCCCTGCAGTGAATGTATTTAGGGGACCAGTGTTGACAGTATATTACACTGTAATGTACAGTATAGCAGGGGTGTCCAGTCCTGCAATACACTGTCCAGCAGAGTTTACTTCCAACTCTAAACAAACACATCTGTAACTTTCAACATCCTGAAGACCTTGATTAGCTGGTTCAGGTGGTGCTAAGCTTTGCAGGACACTGGTCCCCAGTGAGTGCTTTTAAACCACACTGCAATCCAGAACTTGTTTTGTCCAGAAATGTTTAGTTTTTCAAAATGTGTGATTGGTGAAAAATAAAAATCTATGTGCTTGGATATTTCTGATGTATATTTTAATGATTTAAGCCTTAAAAGAAAAAAACTTAATTGGTTGAAGGTTATTTTATCCTGTCTAAAATACCTTGTCCCGGTTGTTGTTGTTGTTGTTTTTTTTTACATTGTCTAAGGCTAATATGTGTGGTGCTTTTCCATGCAAAGGTTGCTTGTGTATTGTGGGTGTTTAGGTGCTATAAAGCATTGCCCAATGTGATTTGAGAGGTTTATAATGCATGGCTATACTCTGGGTAGTTGCAAACTGGTCAAGGGAGCCAATTCTCACATCACAATGATATTTTGGTCCCTAGATATGTCTCAGGGTTCTGTTACATTGTAAGTTCATGACAGCTTGTTGACAGCACAAGTCCACTATATAAAAGTAACAGCCCACCTCTCCTCAACCGGTGGAAAATTTAAGGTATCATTGAGATTCACATCACAAATAGTGAAGAATTATTTACACACCTGAATTTAGTACTTAAGGTTTGAGGTTTGTTTATATCCTTAACCCTAACTATGACCAACCCTAAATATAGTAATAGTGATGCTTACCTAAAGTGGTTTAACAATAATTTTTCCTTCACTTTTTTATCACATTAAACTTGAATCACTTATTCAGATTTAGATTTTTAATCCTGTCTAGTCCAAAAGTGTTAATTAGTCTGTCCAGCCAGGACAGCTGTGCTTAATTCTGCTAATGAACAGTGTGTCTGTATCAATTATGCAAGTGTTAAAAAAGAGAGATTGTGTTTCAAAGGTGATGTTTTGAAAAGAACATTAGTTATGAAAATCCATTCGAGAATCAATGCTTTGAAACCAGGCATTATTAATCCTTCTTAATGTACCCGTAATGGCTAATTTTATGAGGTTATTAGAATATGTTAGCGAACATGTGAGGCTATAGTCAGCGTGCCTTTTAAATTTTTGAATATGAGGGAAGCATTAAACCACTCAACTAACAAAATGTGCAAACGTTTTCCTCAAAGGCCAGAGTCTTAGCATAAGTATAAAGAAAGGTTTAGTTTAACAAAATCATTTATTCAGGCTTGAGGTAAAATGCTAATCAACACAGATGAGTGTTTTGCGCTAAACTACGCAGACTTTTTTGGACAGACAATAAGCCTAAATGTGTTTTAGTAATCCAGTAATCTATTGAAACACAAACAATGCTAGATTTGCAGTCAAAACATAAACACATTTAGGATGTGTATTCATAGATGTGGATGTTGATGTCAGGGTTTTTCAATTTTGGAGGGGTTAACAGTCCTGTATTTAAATCTTTGAAGTATTTTGCCCTTTTTTACCAGCTGCATCTGTTTGATATGATTCATATCTACTCTGGAAACTTCTGCGTTAATTCAAAGTCAAAGTGGGGTTGAAATGAAACACAGTTTCTGCAGGACCAGTGACTACTGGTACTGCCATCATCAATTTCCCTCTCAGCATGAGTTCACACCTTTCATCAGCATACCAAGAATACTCATACTGTACATGCGGTTGACATGGCAAACGTGATAAAATGTGCCAGTCAGATCAAGGAATGAGTTCTGTCCTTCACTGTCTACCTTCAGTGACTTTAAAAACAGAAGCTTTAATTATATTTTCTGCATGGGTAATTTAATAGATCAGATGAGGAGAGAGCGAGAGAGGGAGGGAGGAGAGAGAGATGCTGTAAAGTGTAAGGACACATATTTTAATAAGAAAACATCAATGAGAAAACATGATATATAGAGAAGTATCTTGTAGAATGTAAATAGACTGAGGCTAGTTGTAACACTTTTCTGCAATAAATATTTTTCAAGGTAAGTTTATTTTTAGCAGGTCAATTTCCATTTTAATTTGAAAAGATACAGTTTATTAAACACACTTAGACATTTTGTGCCATTTGGTGTGGGGCTTGTTGTCACATCACGCGGGGTAAGTTGTCACAATAGAACCTGCCTGTTACAGGCTAATCAGCAAAATTTAAACAATTATGAAACACAGCATTTTATGAAGCATCTACAATGTAAAAGGTAACAAAATGTTAAAACCACAGTTTTGCCAAACAGTAATTGCAATTAATAAATGGTATAATTTAAACTGATGAAAACTGAGACAGTAGTCATTGTGACAATCCTACCTAAGCTTAGTGTCCTGCACTGCATATAAACTCTACACTGAATAGAAAACATTCTGTCTGAACCCTCTATAAACTCATATTCCACCTTTTAAAATGTCTGGTGTGATCACATGGTGCTCGTCCATATTTATCGACTGTCTGTAAATTTCGAACAATGAAATCCTCTCCGTCCTTCATCGCTGATAAACCTGGCACCAAAAGTTAGCACCCTGACATTTGAATGTTAAAGACAATATTCCGCTATCAGCATTCGACTATGATATAGTCATGAAACCCGACCTCATATATATTGTCAGAGGTTTTTCCTATAAAGCACTGACTTATATTAGACTCACAGTATTGTGCGCATCACTTATGTTCCTAATGCAGTTTTCCAGAATGTTTATTGTAACATGCAGTTCTGTTGTGTTTGCTAAAGAAAGATCAATCAGTACTTGGCCAGGTGAAAATTACATTTCCTCCAGTGGCTGGCTGATAGCATTACAAGGATGTGGAACCTACCTTTGAATTTGTATAGAGATGCATTTTAGCCCCAGAATGTTGTCTACAACATGTACTAGCAAGGCTAGACTGAAAAATGCCAGCCATCCTTGACCCCAATGCTAACTATTCTTTAAAACAAAAATGTCTGAGATGTTTAAAATCTTTAAGATGAACATTTATAGAGCAAGAGTTGTATGTTGTTTATGCAGTTCTAAGTTTTTGGCCTGCTAATTCAAGCCTCAGGAAGAAGTTTTAACTCCTGTAGGTTTTGACACACAGGTAGGTCTTATTGGCTGTTGTCTTCTTGTGGTGTGAATCCTTCAGTCTTTAATGGCTAGCTTCTGCTTCACAGACCATCTCAATCAAAACTGTCCCCAGAAAGATTACTTCTTCACAAATCAATAACCAACAATTTACCTCCTGGTTTTACTTCCAAAGCCAATAATGAACTAGCTGTATGTGGCCTACTATCTTTCCAACCAAGTGCTCCAAGTGGAATCTCAGCTACTTTTAAATGCAGAGGTGATGAAAGGACACAGCTTCACAATCAACACCTGATGACCTCAGATCTGCTGTTCCCATTACTGCTTAACTGTAGCTTATTGGGATGTGAGGTGAAACTAGTGGTGACTGCTATTAGAAATCTGATAGGAAAATGACGAGAAAATGCTGTTTTATTGCACTTTTCTGGTACTTTTTTCTTTTTTAAGGGCTGAACAACAACAAAAACATTTCGTACTAGTTTTGCCACAGAACTTATGTAGCATGACGATAGACAGTGCATCATAAAATGCAGTGCATTACAAACATGACAATGAAATCACAGTGTATTATACATTATATATTTAAAATATATAATGTATAAGAATGGCTAAACTGTAGGCATAGGGCAAGGAATTTCCTACAGCCCAACTAACATTTAAATGTTTTAAGAATGTTGCCCCAATGTTTGCATTAAGAACAAAATGTTCGAGAATGTTCCATGTTAGCTGGTAAAGCTAAACAAACACTTTTGTAGAGTCACAAAAGTATCAGTTTGTGATTTCTTTCATCTGACATAAAAATTATTATTTTAATGTCCACTACTAATGTATTTCCCAAGCAGTCAAGTAATAAGCAAGAAAATGTAAATTCAGCCAGTCATTGCCACAAAATGAACCCCATCAGACTCATGCAAAACGTCTCTGTTTCTTGGGTGACTGGACAAAAAAGACATATTTTAAACTAAAATACATTTCATCTATTGTGTTAAACATGAATAGCCTCAGACACAAGTGAATGTTAAACGATTAGTACCTAACACCACATCAGCAAGGTGCAAGGATTGCATATTATCTCCCATAATGCTTTGAGTTTTTTATCACCTGCTGCCCACATAATTCGTTTAGGCTGCAAATTGACACAACAGTGATGTTTGTGGACTACAGGCTCGAATGCGGTTTTTGTTCAGGTTAGTTTTCAGCTGTTCATATCAACCAGATATGATAATCTCCAGCACTGGAGAGATCCACTGGTTAATAGGTGTATTAAAAACGTTCCTGTCTGTGTTTTTGTGTACATCTAATGAAGGGTTGAGCAGGGACACATCTAATGGGTTCACACTGTGACAGTCATTAATTTCCTTCCTTGTTAACCTTGTCATTGAGAGCCTGTGAAATAAAAGCACAGGAGCAGATTACATCCCCTTTCAGCCTGTATTATCAGATACACGGCAGTACTTCTGCTAACACAAACCTAATTACAGCAGAAAGAGAGAGAGACAGAGAGAGAGAGAGCAGACACTATTATTATGACTCAGATTTGTCATTTTTATCTGAAATATGAAAAATATAAATCATGTTTAACTCTTAGAGGTAAAGGAGGAAAGTTAACTTTTTTGTTTTTTAATCCCAGAGCCATATTTGGGGATTACCCCCTGTGTTTTTGGGGATTACCCCCTGTACATAAACTATGATCAATCTCTCAGTGACATCTACAGTAAGCAAACAGAGAGGAAGAACTGTAATATCACAGGATGTTATGCACATTCTACACAGCTAATATAACCTCTTCTCCATCCCA
Organism: Ambastaia sidthimunki; assembly: GCA_036877625.1. Taxonomy (NCBI): domain Eukaryota; kingdom Metazoa; phylum Chordata; class Actinopteri; order Cypriniformes; family Botiidae; genus Ambastaia; species Ambastaia sidthimunki. The sequence goes on along the minus strand of JAZGTK010013145.1, from coordinate 5,921 downwards.
CCTCAGATACAGACCACTGACCTTTAAAACCAGAAGGACTGCAGGGACCAGCTTTAATTCATTCATCTCTCTGCCTCTTAAATTCATTCATTGGAAGGTAACTCCTTTTACATATTAACTTCCAAATTTAATTTATTTACTTGATGTTATGTGATAAATGTATTGATTAGTGCCTTGTTTTTATGTCTTACTGTGCATAATACATAAACATCCTTTCTTGTATAAAGTTCCATGAAGAAAAATAAAGGTTATTGAATTAATTCAAATCGCTAGGCTGCTAAGCACTGGGATCTTATATGAATGCACTTGTATGGTGCCCTCCGTAAGTATTGGGACAGTAAAGGACAGAATGCTCTGTGTGGAGTCAAGAATTGTTTAGCTCCCTCGTTTTTCGTCAACAACTGTGAGCCAATTATCACAATACTTGTGCTCACATTAGACAGAGTGACGAAACTTTACTGTTCTTCTAAACTGGTAAAACTTTTAACGTGTTGAAACAAACAAAATGTGGCATTACATACTTTTGACTCATATTCATCTTTTAATCATAAAACGTTGGTTGAGTCCAGCAACAAAGTATTTTTTTACTTAACCATATATTGGGGACACATTTGTACCCAAATAACAGTGAAACCCGACGTCTATGGAATGTCCATTTACATAAGTAAACACAAGTCTGTGTATATGTGCTTTGGGTATAGGATCAAATGCTTCCTATATTGTATGGTAACAATGATCTAATATCATTCTACTTTGGGTTCGACATGCAGTTTAATAAAAGGAGGGTTTTGCTGGTTGTTGTCCTGTTGTTGTCGTGAGATCTGATTGGCCAGTAGTTTTCACACATCCAAATCTTTTGCCTGAGGGGTTATTTTGCAGATACAACATAATTATGGAGTAAGACATGACACCAAAGTCTTGCAGTTTACAATTACAGTTGTCAATGGGGCAGTATTGTACTAATACAGCAGCATGGTTGCATCATTTATTATTTAAAAAACCGCCCAGTGCCTTTAGCTTTTTTTGCCTGAGGTTTTTACTGCTAGAAACCCATTAGCCAAATGGGTTAGCTTGGTCTGGCAATTCAAGCTACATGAATATTTGGCAATAAAATTAAATGAACGTTTGGCAATACAAAAAATGGTTTTCTGTTGGCAAATGTATTTCATGAAGTTCCAGATGTCCATTTACTGCTGTGACTGGATCGTAATGACAGTTCTTGATGATTAGAAGCTTATCACTGCAAGCAACAAAAGATCTGCCGGCCGTTATGCACGTCATCACAAATGAGTCATAACATAACAACTGCTCCTGATTTCAACACAATGATACAAGAGACATCCACTATTTCTGCTAGCCATGTGCTAGGAGACGTAGCTAGTTTATGAGACATTGTTTTGCTTTCCTCTTGCATTAGATTGCTTTTTGTACTGTGGCACAGGCTGCCTCTGTATCTTTCTATATTACATATACTGTACTTTCACAATATGAACTGACATTACAGAATGCTGTTTAAAAAGAACATTTAACCACAGGATAGTTTCTTGATACCTACTGTATAACTTACACTTGACAAGAGTCTAACTTTTTAAATGTTAAGTGCTAGGATTTTGTAGTATTATGAAGAGGATTTGGATATCCAATTCATTTTACATAGGCCTGATGCTTGTTGCATACTCTGTGTTAGAGTTAGTGTGTCACTGTTGTGCCAGTTCCTCTCACCAGTTTATTTATTAGATTAAGCCTGTAATCATTGTTAAAACAGAGTCTATTCTAATCAATCTAATAGTGAATGATTATTTACTTGGTCTCATTGACTTACTGACCCTTGCAAAACCTGTACACGGGTCACAAACCCAGTCCAAAATGTTCCTTGTCACACGATGTCAAAGGCCAAATACCTTTGCTAAGGGATCATCTTTCCATAATTGGCCTCTCTTTTCCACTAAATATCCTGTAGCTTTTAGTGTGGTCACTACTGAATCAATAACATTCATGAGCATATTTCATTTTGGTGCAGTTTGGTGCAGGTAGTTGATTTAACTTGTGGACCTGCTTGTAGTTATATTACACGTCTCTTCTGTTCATTATATTGCAAATAAAAAATGTCTTTATAATCTTTTATCAAAATTTAATAACTTGTTCCGCTGAAATGACTTTCCTTTCAGCTGACACAAATCTCTCTTATACCTTCAACCTCTTTTCCTTCGCACTCCAGTTTCCTGTTTCACTCAAAAATACACCAAATTACAGAAGTGAAGTGTGTTGCAGACTGCCTTTCCTTTCTATGCCTGTGTGGACAATAAATAGCAAAATCCAGTTTTTACTAAAGGAAGTGCTTCCCGTTCTTTCAAACAAGAAGGTGATGCCTATAGACAAAAAGGAAAAAAGACAGCAGCACTAAACTAAAGCTACTGTGTGGCTTCAGAAGACCTGGAATAAAGCTGTCATATAGCTGTACTACTAATGGTGCTTCTGTGGAGCATTTTGAAGCTTGAAAGCTTCAGTCCTCATTTACTGCAGTCACACAGGAAACAGGGAATCACATTCTTTAGTAAAGTCTCATTTTATGTTCCATTTAAGAATGAAGGTTTAGATATAGGTTTGGAACAATATGGAGGGGAAAATAATGAACATGATTTGATTTGTGGTTGGACTATCTTGTCAAATACATACAAAATAAAAGTTATTTACATTTTAATCATGTACTGATAAATCATCAAATCACAGGTTTGTTTTGTAAAATGATGTCCAGAGTTCCCCCACACGACACAAACAAACAATTTCATTGAATAATTTATAGTGCTTTTAGAACATGCATAGTTCCTAGAAAACATAATACCTAGAAATTCTTGACAGACGTATGACATGTCATTCATGACGCATCCAACACTCAAAACACTCTTTAAACACAAGGGGTCAGCTCAAAACAATAAACCATTATCAACGTATTGGGAAAAAAATGTTCTGCTTCTACTGAAACAACAATATAACGCATCCATTCTTACAAATAAGCCACTCGGGACAAGGGCCCATATATACCCTCTTTGCTTTCTTTCATTTGCTTGAGACATGGACATAAAATGCAAATTACATGAATGGATGAAATGCACAGTTTCTATTCACAGTTTCTAGTCACTTTGCTTTCAAAGAATACTCCTTAAAGTTGGTTGAGTTTTTTTCTGGTGAACTCAAACTGTGTCACTGCCCTAATATATAAATGATTGACACACCAGATTGTTTACTCAAGAAAACAACTACCATTTTCATTGCTTTCCTTTTGTGCACCAGCTTATCGATTTCATATCCATCCGATGTATGTTACATGACCGAGTTCATTTCAGCCTTATTATAGGTGAGGAAGAAATTGACTAAAAGGACTCCATGTACCTTAGGGAAGTTCATACCAATATTTCCTGATCTATTGTGTTAAATTACATTTCAACCAGCTTTTGTTGAGGTCACAATAATGTACACACTGCACACTCCATTTCCCCTGCAAAGTGGAAAGCGTCTACTTAGATTACCGTTTTTTCCAAAACAGTTAAAACATCGGCCAGTTTGAATAAACCGCATGGATTAGGAAGATTCATGAGTCATTGTGAGACAGTGGGGCAATGGAATAGCAGATGGTGAGAAACAAAGCACATATGATCCTCCAACTGTGTTTTTGGTGCAATACACTGTAAACAAGATGTTTTGTATTTGTCTGGAACTGAGTCATCACACTGGGGCAGTTAAACTCATGTTGAAGAAATACTCAGATCTGTCAAAAATTCAATGACTGTTGCTCTTTAACAGATGCAGGCTGTGCTTGGCTTGTATTGAACTGTCACTGTGTGGGTGGACAGCTACAAAATCAACATGCTATATCAGTTATCACTCATGAAGAAGACAGAGCCAAGACACAACAATAAAGCTTATCATTTTGAAAAGAGGTTCAATGTAATTAAAGCAGTGTTTGAGAATGTGAAAAGAATGTTTTTTATCTTAATCTTGCGTGTTTCAATATACCTTTAATGTGTTTGTTTCTTTAACAGCTTTGGCTTTGATAAGCATTATACAAGGGTTATGGGTATGTTGTCTTTAAATATTTAAACAGAGCATGATTTAAAACAACAAAACAAATGACTGTGTAAACTAGATGTGTTATTACTACAATGCACTTTAATAGGTGAATTAGCATTTGCAATATTCTCTGCCCTGGGGAAATTTGTTTAAAAAAAACATAAAACAGACCATTCACTTGCATGTATCACTCAGCAGTCCTGCCCCAATAAGATCTTTCTTCTGCATGCAAGAGAAGCTGTACAGTGCAATAATAACTAATGTCCCTAATCAGAGCGTTCCGTTCCTTGTATGTTGTGCTTGTTTTGACCAACAGAGGGCGCTGTTTGCTATTACAAGTATTACCTGTTTTCTTCTACCAATTACTATCCCGAGACAGTTTTCCATTAAAAATTGGCAGTGCATTCCAAACTGCATAAGTATTGCCTTCAAGGGGACCATAACTATGTTGTTGTTTTTTTTAAACAGAAGTTGCCAAAACACTTGAAAAATGTGTCATTTTTGAGGCCTACAATGCATTTGTATAGGACACAGAATGATCTTTAGAAACAGCAGTACATCACAATAATAGCTTTTTACAGATTATTCTTCAAGGACAAACAACAAAGAGAGAGAGAGACAGTAAAGGTTACTGCATTGAAGCTTTAATGTGAAGTTAAAGCCACTGTCTTCCCTTGAGCTACCTTCAAGTGTGAAGTACAGAGAACAGCTGTCTACAAATATCTCACGTGCAAGTTTTGATGTCCCTGGCATTCTACGAATACATTTAAATATATTACTTACTGAACATTCAAGAACAAACATTAATACCACATTACTGATTACAAGCTATTTGAATATAAGTTCTTCACACAGGGTCAAAGTTGAGAGGTCAGAGCTTGTTGGATGGATTCTGCGATGTAGTCAAGGTTACGATTGTTAATGGCACTAACATTCAGACACCCATTGGGTAACAAGTAGACATGTTTCCTCTGAGCCAAAAACTCAACCTGTTGGGCTTAGAACATAAGATTATGTCATTAGTGTATGATGTGATGTTTACGTGTATATAAAATACTAGATTTAATTTATAATACTGAACTCCTGTTGTGTTATGTTTGTTTTCTGATAGCTGACCAATATTGTCAGAAAGTGGTATATATTACACTCAGGCATGTATTTTCTATGTATACTTTTACTTACCATTAAGTTTTATGCAGCAATAAAGCCCTCCATGCTTTATTATGTTCTCCCAAGAGCCCGGACATGCCATAAGTCTCAGTCTCTCACGGAGACGTTCTCGGTTTAGCCTGCAGCGTACAGCTATGGCCTTCAAACCCTCTTGCCTGAAATAAAAATAACGTTTATTTGGTGGAACAGTAATAATAATTAAGACATTTTCCAAATCCATCTTTTGTGTGAAAAAGCACTGGACACTTATCTTAAAGCATCTTGCATTGATGTATATTTCTGCACAAAGATGGAGATGTTCATAATTTGCAATGGCAATTTACGATAATTTTGTGTTGCTGAAGTTAAACCTAATTAAAATGGTCAAAAACAAGAAAATGACTCATCTATACTTTGTAATTGCTTATAAAGTGATTTCATATTATAACAACTTGTAGAATTAAAATAAAACATATCAGGTTATGAGCTTCTTAATTCGTTAAAAACTCAATTACTTTAACAGAATTATCTAGATGAATCTCTAGATGTAAAGCAGATATAAAGATGCAGCTTATAAAACTGGTTAAACCTTTAAAACTGGTTATTGTTGTTAAACATTTATGAACACAAAACATGTATGCTAACATTAATAATGTAACACAATGATAATCAAAGATTAATCAAAGATGCACAAATAAATACAT
>JAZGTK010013144.1:0-14492 GCA_036877625.1 Ambastaia sidthimunki | reverse complement strand
TAAAAGAGCTAATGGTAGTCAAAGCTCCAATTACTAGGACCAAGTGTGATACTTGCATGTCTTGCCCATTGAAGGAAAGTGTCCTGATGCAGTTAGTTGAGGCTCCAATTGATCTTTGCTGGATGTTGTATTGATAAGAGAGAGAACCTGTTTGATTCAGAGGTCTTTGATGAATGGAAAGACTAAGACAGAAGTTTTATAATATTAATATTAACCAAAGTGATCAAAATGGTATGGACATTAATGTTCAGGATATGAGAAATGCAACTCACAGATACTAAACACAGAAACATGTGAAACTCTAAAACGTTCATTTTAATGTGCACAGATTAATATTTATAAACATAAAATATCATGAAAAGACATGAAATTGGATACATGTGTTTATACATTCCTAGTATGTATTCTTAAGTATTTTAAAATTGTTTCTTTGTGTTTTCTCAAAGAAAATGCAGTGAGAGTGAATCTCCACATTCCTTTGGGTTGTAAAACAGTCTTATCTGTGTGTTGCTATGGTCACTGGAGGCCTCGTTCTGCATCTGGGTGTTACTTGCAGTTTAGGAGTAGTTTTACAAACACTCCAAGAGCATAGTTGGTTTGTGGAGTGAGGTATATGTAGTTAATATAACCAGTTATTGTGTGTCTGATCTGTCTCAGATATTACAAGTGTCCGGTTCCCTTCCTGCCCACTATTGCAACTGGTTTTTCCCTGGTGTATGATTCAATTTACCCTATTCTGACACCACACTGGTTCATGGGCCATCTGCTGGCATCAATCCACTGTGTTCTTGAATTTCCTTGTTATGTTTTTGAAACTATCTTTGCTTTACCTGTAATTGGGTCCCGCTCTTGTTCCTGACAGTTACTGTGTTTTTTTACTGTGTGTGCTGTAATTTTTTTCTTTAATTAAAATCCAACTCATAAATGAAAAGAAGACAATTTTTTTTAATTCCAAAGTTTGTCTGTTATAAGCTTTTTACAACATATGATGTTATGTTTGTAGATGGTGCAATTTAGAAAACCTGCATTTTTTCATTTTGTTTTCTGATTTGGATCTCTGACTGAGGGCCCATTTCAACAGGTTCAAATGAACGTTTATGATTGATTACAGGCACAACCTAATCAATGCAGGTTGTCATAATTACAGCATGACAAGTGTTTACTGTGTAGATTATGGCTCGCTGGAGTGGCACTCATTGCAGTTTTGACATAATCAGCACATTGCGACATGAACAGCTGTCTTGTTGAGTTAGCTTTAGCTCTGAGAGCACATCAAACTGTGTACTGATTATTAATCATTTGCACATTTTTTCACTTAAAATTTCACTTTAATCAATAATAACTGAAGTTAGTGAGATCATGAACTTGGTCAAGCTCAACAGAAACAAGACTAACTCAGATGCATGCTGACACTTCAGTGTTTTTTTTTTTAATAACATGAGGGTGAGTAAACGATTAGAAACGTTGTTGTTTTTAGGTAAAGTGTTTCCTAAAGTTAAACCGACATTGTTGCAAAATTGTATTAGTAAATTATGTTCTATACATCTAGAAAAGACTCTCCAGTCAACCGAGTGTGCATCTTCAGCCATTACTGCTGGGAAAGAGAGCCAAGCTTATTGGTTAAAGCTGAACCAGTAAAGCTGAAATTAACATACCTGTAATTTATCACTAAATAATGTTGCTCTAATAAGGTTTCTGGATACAAACTTGGCAGTTATGCAACTGAGTTATGCAACTTGCAATTGTGCAAGTTGGTTCACCAACATATAATTAAACCAATATATAACCAATATATAATTAAACCTGATGTGAAACCTAATTTCTGAATGATTAATTAATGGAATTAATCAATTAATAATGGAAATTACAAAGTATAATTTCCACAAACTGAAATGTAACAGAGATTTGAGAACTAAAAAAATGTTAATTCTTTTTGTCCCTCCAGCTTTTAAATGTAAGAAAACAACCTTACTATAATGCATGTGTTGTTCGGACTAAGTTCACATTATTATTTTATTTCCATTAATAGTTTGCGAGCCTTATCTGATTATTTTTACTGTATTGAAGCAGCATGAATATTATGCAAAATTATAAATTTGTTCCATAGAAGATCAGACAGTTTGGAACAACATGATAGTGGGTAAATAATATCAGAAATTACTTGTTTAACCCAAACTGATAGTTTTAAGAACTGAGTACTCAAACTAACCAAAATAGCATCAATGCTATTGTAGGGGTGGTTTCACTACAGTGGTTCAAGCTGTAGGAATGTCGAATTGACTAGAAAAATGTTAACAGCAAGATGGTATAAAACTGTGTATTTTCTGTCAATTTCCACCCTTCTGCTACTTATACCAACGACAGAAATAAGTGCAGTTATGATAGTGAAATGTGGGAGAGCGTTGCTATAATAAATATATTGCATTGCACTAGCTTTAGCTTTTAATTATTATCAAAGAATCAAAACTAGTTGGTACGTAGTTTGTATGTCAGATCATTTATTAACGTTATTGAATGAGGTTATGCATTAAGAGGTTACACACAAAATTGTTACAATTAACAGTGTATGTGGACAATGTTACCTTAAAGATAAGGAACAGAAGATAAAGAAGGAAAGATTAGAAAAGAGAGGGTCACTGAGGACTGGAAGTTTTGCCTAGAGCTCAGGTAAAGAAGAGCATAAAGTAAAAGCAGAATCCAAGAGCAGAACTCAAGGAAAAACACCCAGAAGAGCACAACGAAGGTGAGTGCAAAGAAAAGAGGCATCCAGGAAAAAAGAACACAATGGAAAAGAGGCGCAAAAGAAAAAGAGACAGAGCACCTTTTGCATGATTGCAAAATGTGCATTATGCTTATCCTTTCCTTGACCATGTGACTGAAACCAAACTTGAGACAACCAAAGTGACCAATCAGAAAACCATGTTTAACCCCCACTGTACTGGACAAATAGCAGACCTCCACACACAATACAAACAGCTCAGCCAATAGGGGGTTGGGGTTGTAACACAGCAATAAATTCCATTTAATATTCAACCCTACACCACTGATCAGTATAAATGTTATTGTCAGATGAAGCTGATGAGCGATGAAATAAAGACCTGGTCTAGACGTTATGCTTCAGAATTCTGTAGACGTGTCCCAGATTTGCTATCATGTAAATGCAGTAGAAAGAGAGTTAATATTGTTTACAGGATATTTCTGCCTCTGATGTTCAGATATGACTCTGATATTTCTAAATGATAAACATAATACTCATCTTTCTACTAATCCAGTTGAAGATCTCAATGACATATGCAGCATCACCTGTGTCTATTCATCTGTCTTTGATAAATACCTCAGAGTCTAATTACAGTCTGACCACCCAGAGTGTATTTTTACATGAATTATTTATAAGGCTGCATTTACATGCATCTAACAAGGTGTAGACGTGAATAATCTTTATAATCGTCTCTCTTTACTGAATGGGGCCTTTTAAGAGAGTAGTGCGAGTAGTGGGTAGGTAGTTAGGTAGGTAGGTAGGTAGGTAGGTAGATCGCACAATGATGGAAAAAGGTCTTATTCACAGTTTTAACATAAAGCTGGAGAGCCTAACCACAACCACTCATCTCAGCCATGACAGCACTGCTACACAGCCAACTCAGCACAGTCATCAAGAATGCACCACCCAAACTCCAAAGCACTCTCAGAAACCCCATGCGCAGAAACCACACTCATCAAAAACATTTCTAATAGACTCAAATTACAATTTCTTACACCATCAAAAAAAATTTCCTAAGCATGTGGTTGGCAAATTTTGATGCCCCACAACCAGAAGTGCCTTCCAACACTTCTGCCAATCTACCCTGCACAACCCGCAAAACATCATTATCCACACAGGAACCAACATACTCTATAACCAGAGAGAAAGAGTAACAATCTTCGCTAAAAACATAAAAGACTCAGCTCTTGGTAAAAACATGAGATCTTCTCTGTCAGCTTACCGCCACATGAGATCAAAGAGCCATAAAAGTAACCAACACCAACTGCAAGAACATGCTCACAACAAAAAAAAAAACTTCCATCAGAACAGAAAAAGCAACAACACCACAACACTCTGTAGCCCAACCACGTACTTCTCAACTCAGCTGTAGCCAACCTACAAACAAACGTGAACCCTTCTATCCATCAGCTGGAAGCACAACCCATCTCACCATCACAACAATCCACTTATGCTGAGATAGTGAAGGGCAAGCAACACAATGGCCCCTCAGACATCACAGAGGTGAAACATCTCCTACTCCTCATCTGTAGAATACTAGGATAAATCATCTGATCTACTAAAACACATCATTCCACTTCACTACACAATGGCATCCTTCATTATAAGCACTCTGAGGCCTTCACTCCACAATCTTAGGGGCCAATACTCTAAAACATAGTTCCTAAAACACATTAACATTTAGGACATCATTATACTGCAAACATGGACAGTCACTGCCCTTCAGGATACAGAGAAACTGTACTACCATCATTCAAGAAATGCAATGTGAAACATTGGTATAAAGAGACCTTAAAAAGCAACTTATCAATACAGATGGACTCAACACGTTTCAAGTTCCAAGTTCAAGTTTAAATATTTTACAGAGAAGTAAAAATTTGAAAAAAGAAAAAAAATGGAAAGGAAGATAATTGAAAAGTAATAGACTCATTAAACAATGCTAATACAGTGTTCAAATGTTACTCTAGGTAAATTGTCTAAGCTAGTGTCAGCAGACTCCCTGTAAGCAAGCCAACAGGGGCACAGTGGCAAGGAGCCAAAACTCTAGTGATTAGTAAATGAAGAAAACACATTATGAGAAACCAGGCTTAACAGGGAGAGGCAGTTCTCCTCTGGCACGCAAAAGCTACATGTCTGGCTTAAACTCAAAAAAGGCATCATAGACTGTGACAAGGACCATTACATCTGCGCAGTTTCTCTGTCAAGGCCTAGGCCTGTACATGCTTAATAGTAGAATCCAAAGGGAATCTTTAGAACGATTCATATACTACTCGGGTCTTGGTGCTAATGTCGACTCTGTCATTACAGACTTGGACCCTCCTCCTTACGTACATTCACTGTCAGAGCACAGTGTTCCTTATCAGACCACTGTCAAATTAATGTGTTCCTAAAAATAACCACAACCCTTTAAAAATGACCAAAAGCCCTGCATCTGATCAAACTAAACCCAACATTCAGTTGGTCTCCAGAAACTATATCTGAATTCCTTAGTGCTCAAAGGAGACTACTAACCAAATTAACAATTTTCAAATAACACAATTTATGACTAGTAAAATTGAAAAAAATACTGCAGTGCAACAAATAAATTATATTTATTAAAGGTGCGCAAGCAAAGCCCCCCAAAACAATACTGGGGATGAAATCTGGTTTGATGAATGTAAAACTAAAAAAACACACTCAGACACCTCTCCAACCACAAACACAGAGAGCCAAACAAACCTGAAATTAGACAAAATTATTGTGCACCTTATAACACCTTAACCACACCCTTAACAAAATCCAAGATCCAAGACTCTAAAAAAATTTAATAGTCTAAATAGACAACACCAACAGGATATACCATATCAAAACAGGGATTTATTAAAAGAGTATTAAAAAACTGGTTTAACCTGTCAGCCTTGAGTCACCTTCACCGTTACCCCCAGTTGTTTAAGGCCAGTAATCTTTCTCCTAACACTTTAGACCTCTTTCATCTTGTTCCTCTTCAGTTTGTCCCCCAGTTTTTGCCTGTGGGAGTCCTTGCACTCCCTCAGCTTCCATTTGAACTAGTATGCACCTCACCTCTTCTTTGTCCCCTTTTCTAAAAGCTCTCTTCTTTTCATTTAAGAGAGCTTTCAAGTCTCTGGTGATCCAAGGTTTGTTGTTAGAGAAACAATGTACCTCTTTGGTGGAGATAAAAATTACACAGTCTACTATATTGTTAATGTCATCTCCCTGTTCACACAGCACATCCTAGTACTTGTCAGTTCTGTTAGTATCTTGCATCGAATAAACATGAAAACCTAGTAGCTCCAAACATAACCTGAGTGAAATCATGGGTTATTTTCAAGCAAATCTTTATTAACCAACTCAGCAGAATGTAACTTTTCACCCTGAGGCAAGCAAGCAGAGGTGTACATGCACTGCGCAGGTCAGTCCTATTGCATTTAGCCATTTGATTTTCAGAATAATTAGATGATGACAACACAATACTACAACAGTATTGTTACAAGTTGTATAAGGCAGTTATGTTTTTGCTCGCCTGCAAACTACTATTTTACAAATTGTGCTTCATTATTCATGGCACTGTTTGGCTTGTTAAATGTCAAAAGATAAAACTTTTGATAATTTAAGTGCAAGTTTAATTAGGTTAAAAAGAAGACAAGTCTAGTGGGCTGTCAGAATCTCTGCAGGGGTCCAGCTGCACATGACACCACCCGTGAACAAAATGCAATTTAGGCCACCATTCAAATGTCACACAAACATTTACTTTAAACTGAGATATGAAAAATTAGTTATTTTATTAGATGTAACAAAATATAGTAAAAAAATCACATTCCAAGTTGTTTCAGCAGGTTCCGTTGATGTTTTTTTAGATACTTTTTTTCTATACTTATTTTACATATAGTAATGTATAGTAATGTTTGTTGCTTTTGATCTCATATTAATTGTAAATGCTTTTAAAATGTGACATACCTTACTGCTAAAATGAACTGAATTATTCTAAATAATAAAATTATTAATGGCTGGGCTTACTTGACTGTAAGCCTGTTAAAACGAGAACGAGATGCTGCATTTCATAATGGTAATGAGAGCGTTCTTTGTTCAACTGGTTGTGAAGTATTTGTCTTCAAGTTATAACTTGTCTGAAGAAATGGCCCACAATGTGGCAATGGCCCACAATGTGGCACAGCATCTCATGTCTACTTTATAGGAACAGGGTTACAGTCAAGTAACCAGAGGCATTCCTTATAAGCTATAAGGAAAAGCTTATAAGCAAAAGCTATTTTTGATGCTTAGTTTTATAAAGCTGATGGGAATGAGAATATCAACTCAATTACAGTGGATTGTCTGGACACTTTAGTTGTGTGGTGTGTGCACAAACACTGGTGAGGTCTCAGACATGATCTTGGGATGTTGACTCAAACACAAGCGAGCCTAAAGTAGCATGGATGTCCAAATTATAAAACCTGATAAATGTGTGTAATGTGGATCAACCTGCCACATTACATACCGACTGCAAGGGGGCACCTCTTGGCAGAGCCCTAAAGGATGCCATTCCCATGGTAGAATGAGCCCTGAGTCCTAGAGGCAAAGCTCAACCGAGTGCCTCATAGGCCAGGGCAATGAAATCCATCACCCAATGCCACATAGTTTGCTTGGTGGGGCCCACTCTGGCTGGGGATGAAATATTGTTCCTGCTTTTCTTGTCATTGAGTCTCAAGCCCAGAGATTTGAGATGAGCAAGGGTGATGTCCTGATCTCAGAGCACAAGCTTCTTGTGACTGGGCCAGAATCAACCAATCTATGTAATTTAGAATGTGGATGCCCTGGAGTCGCAAATGTGCCTGAGCTGTATCCATGCATTTTGTGTATGTGCGAGGTAACAAGGCTAGGTTAAATGAAAGAACCCAATACTGGTAAGCTTCGCCCCCAAAAACGAGTCTTTGAATCATCAGCATTTTGAACTTGGATCTTCTGAGAAAATGGTTCAGACTGCAAAACAATCCCCCATCTTTATTAGGAATTAGAAAGTACCGACTGTAATGACTCTCTATCTGGGGGAGAGCATGCTTTATGGTCACTTTGCTCAAAAGAGTTTGCAGCTCAAATGCATCTGTTTTGGTTTCACGTGGTGGGAACTACGCCATTGAAACATGGAGGGTAACAGAAAACTGTATTCTGTAACCCCTCTCTACTGTCCTTAAGACCCAGGGAGAAATCTTTAGCTGTGGTTTCCATGCTGCCAGCTTCTCCGAAAGTAATTTCAATACTTCATCCTGTTGGGGGAGCATCAAATGTTCTGTGCTCCAGGAAGTAACAGGAAGCAACTGAACATTTAACAATTCACCGAAAACCGCACCTCAGGATTTCTTCTAAGCAGACATGATGGATCTCAGGCCCACCATTTACTTAAGCTGCTAAATGTGGTAAGCAGATCCCTAATCTTTATGAGGGAGAGCACGACTCGCAACACTCTGCCTTTATGCCTACCTCCACTAAGAGGACGAACCAGGTTGGGACTGGGTAACTGACAGCCCCTTTTGAGCATGATGGGGAAGAAACTGAACAGAGGCCTTCTCATGACTCATTGCTGACAAAAGTATTTACTGTGTCGCAGAACAGTGTGGAAGTCGATGAAGGGCCATCAAGAAGACCTTGTCTATGATGCCTATGAGATTTAACCATTGATGCCTTTTCATATCAACCATAGCCACCATAGAACTTTGTACACAGCATGTTCCTCCCCCAAACACCGAAAAGAAAATTCATGCCCTTGAATGTTTGAGTTTTGGGTGAAGGTTACAACAGGGAAGAACACATCTCCCTTTTCCTTTTTTTTTCTTTTGTTTCTTTCTTTCTTGCTTTCTTTCTTGCTTTCTTCCTTTGTAAAAAGAATATGAGAAAACAAGATTTAATAAATAGTTCAGTAATAAATTCATAAGTAGTACTTATTATTAGTAAATATTTAAATTATTTATATGACAAATAATATAATTTTTCTACTTTTATGCTTTTAGTGGTTGCTAGGCATGAGCTCTGCAAAAAAGCCAGTAAACTAAAGCATGAGCCTAAGCTGGTATGTTCAGTAAATGTGAGGTTAACCGTCCTGCAGCAACACGGTTGACAGGACAAAATCATCCACACCTCCACTCATTAAAACACAGCTGATGGTGTGGTGGCCTGGGCCATTATTGAGGAACCCAGCACAATTAATTGCCTCTCTGTGTCGCCTGCATATGGCTCAAACATCTGCTGTCACATCATCTATTTCTTTCTGTTATTCGCAGAGATTCAGTCTCACAGGCCACAAAAACAGCAGATGTACTAAAACACCCTCTCTGTGTCTTGAAATGAACCTTTGGGTCTGTAGTGATTTCAACATTTGCCAGTCTCTTATAGTGAATTAATAAAAACTTAATTTTTTCCTTAACTGAGCCAGTTTTTAAAAAGGCTAATGGTTCTCCACTGGGCATTGGGGACATTTTAATATTACACCAACTATTTTAGCGTCAAGCATGATGCAGCATCTCATTCCTTGTCAGGAAACCGGGTTACATCTGTAACCTGAGACAATTAAAAGACTAACCTTAACCTTATGGATTAAAAGACTTGTTTTCATGTGGCTCCTGCACTGTTCCCTTTCAGGAACTCGAGCTGCGTCGAAACACTTTGGGAACACCTCCAACTTTTATGCACTCTGAATCACATGTAAAATTTGTCCAATCGGAGGGGGGTACGTCACAGTTGGGGTGACATTACGATCAGTAAACTTAAAAGCACATGCGCTGAGCCAGCCAGTAGCTTCTGTCATTCAGCGAAGCGCTCTGTGTGAAAATTGTCTGTCTATTTATTCTTTGTCTGTCTTTAGAAAGTAGAATATTTAAATAATGCCTAAATCTAAAGAATAGACAAAGGGGGTAGAGCATAACACTCAGCATTGTAGACCATTGTAGACTGTGTGTTTTTCCTCCACCCGTGGATAGAAAGACTATCCAGAAGCCCATTGTGGGGAGAGGGCTCGACTCTCCGCCTCTCATCCATGGATGAAGTGGATGTAAAGAGCGTTGATGAGTCCTCTCAGTCCCCGAGGAGTTTTGGAGGTTGTTACTTTGGCTGTGGCTAAATTGAAACTCCACACAGGAGCCTAACGTTTTTCTAAATGGTTTTTGCTAAACCATACTCGGCCCATATCTGATGAATACGGGTATAAGGCGATGTCCCGGGTTGAACAGACACCAGCTGCTATCTGTCTCCTGATGTGGTGTCGCTCTTAAAGGCTCCGGCTGTGCTCTCCAAGCCGCTGCACAAAGCAGCACTGGTGGGCAGGGGGGACACGGTTAGCAGGGCAGGCTGGTGCTTTCCTGCACACCATGGCGGTGTTACAGGCATACCAAGCCGACCTGCTGAAAGAGATCGATGAGGGCGAGGGTCTCACGTAAGGACGTGTTAGAACCACTATTTGACAACCGCCTGTGCGGTTGGCAGGTCTATGGCAGTAGTTCCTCCCTCTCTGTCCTCACTCTCTTAGGGCTGCTGGACCGGAGCAGCCCCAGCCGTGTACCAACTCCTCCTACAGGGACTCATAAAAACAGAGCATTACGTCCCGCTCACCCCCCTTAAGGGTGCGGGTGACACAACGCTCAAGGTTGAAGTCCGGCAAACCAGGACAGGATCTGAGGACCGTTTTGGTTTCAAAGAGGGCTTCGACCAAAAGGTCCTGACGGTTTCAAGTCAGGACCTCAAAGGGCAGCCCAATCTGGGGAGCGGCGGATAACATCGCATCATATGATGCCATTCTTCCCACATTAGTGGATTCGGAGCAGGCTCTGGTTATGGAGCAAGAAGTAGAAACCCTCCTGAGGAAGGAGGCCATCAAGGTGGTCTCTCCTCAGCAGAAGGAGTTAGGGCTCTACAGCCGCTACTTTATTGTTCCCAAGAAGGATGGAGGGTTGCGTCCTATTTTAGATCTGCATCTTCTGAACTGCTCAGTCATGAGACTGAAGTTCAAGATGCTTACTGTGAAACAGATTGTGTCTCAAATCAGGTCAGAGGACATCTTTCCTGTACACAGGAAGTTCCTGAGGTTTGCTTTCAGGGGCAAAGCTTACCAATATCGGGTGCTTCCTTTCGGCCTAGCACTCTCACCCCGCACTTTCACAAAGATTGTGGATGCAGCTCAGGCTACTCTGTGATACCAGGGCATTCGTATACTCAATTAAATCGATGATTGGTTGATTTTGGCTCGTTCAGATCACAGTTTGACATCAAGGGTCCCAGTGGCATATCAACTATCTGGAGATGCTGGCAGTGTTCCATGCTCTCAGACATTTTCTCTCAGACCTGAGATACCACCATGTGCTGGTCTGCACTGACAGCACTGTGGTGGTCGCCTATATCAACCACCAAGGAGGTCTGCGTTCACGCCCTCTATACAAATTAGCGTGCCAGAACCTTCTGTGGTCCCAGGGAAAACTTCTATCTCTCAGAGCAGTTCATATCCCTGGATGTCCCAATGTGGAGGCCCAGGGAGTGGACACTTCACCCCGAGGTGGTGAAGCAGATATAAAAGATATTTGGGCAGGCTCAAGTGGACCTCTTCGCCTCTCTCGATAATGCGTAATGTCCCCTCTGGTTCTCTCTAGCCCCAGAAGACCTGGATGCTATGGCACACATGTGGCCGAGGCTACGTCTGTATGCTTTCCCCCCAATTGCTCTGCTCCCAGGAGTTTTGGAAAAGATACGCCAGGACGTGGTATCTGTGCTCCTAGTAGCTCTGTTCTGGCCAACTCGAATATGGTTCTCAGATCTAATAGATGTACTAGATGGTTCTCCATGGGAGATTCCCATTAGGAGAGACCTTCTTTCTCAGGCAGTGGGTATCATCTTACACCCCCATTTAGAACTGTGGAATCTGTGGGTATGGACCCTGAGGGGGCACAACTCTTAACTTCTGGTCTCTCAACCGAGGTTGTGGAGACCATCTTGCAATCCAGAGCTCCCTCTATGAGGAAACTGTATGCCCTGAAGTGGAAACTTTTTACTTCATGGTGCAGAGAACGCCAGCAGGACCCAGTGGCCTGCACTATTAATGCAGTCTTGGAGTTTTTGCAGGCTCGATTCTCTGCAGGTCTTACCTACTCCACCTTGAAGGTTTATGTGGCATCTATTTCTGCTTACTGCACTTCATTAGTTGGATGTTCAATAGGTAAACACCCTATTGGGTTACACGTTTCTTCCGAGGTGCACTGAGGCTGAGGCTCAGGTATGATCTCGTGTCCCTCTTTGGGACCTGGCTGTAGTACTTGAAGCTCTTTGTGCTACACCTTTCGAGCCCAATGAGGATATTTCTGATAATCTTTTATCAATTAAAACTGAATTTCTGTTGGCCATCACTTCTCTGAGGAGAGTGGGTGACCTTCAGGCCCTTTCTGTAGCACCTGCCTATTTAGACTTTGTGCCCGGTCTGGCCAAAGCCTTTTTATATCCGAGACAGGGTTATGTCTCTAAAGTACCTTCTACTGTACTACGGCCAGTCCTTCAGGCTTCAGCCAGTGCTTCAGGCATTTTTGTCCTCCTCCCTTTAGGGAGCCTGACCAGGAGAAGCTTAATCATATGTGTCCGAGCACTGGAGGAAGGCTGATCAACTTTTTGTCTGCTTTGGGAACCCTAAGCGCGGTCTCTCCGCTACCAAACAAACGTTAAGCCATTGGATTTCGGATGTGATTCGCATCTCATATGAGTCCTCTGGTATTCCCCCACCTAGGGGGACCAAGGCTCACTCTACCCGGGGTATGGCGGCCTCTAAGGCCTTTTATGCAAGTGTCCCAATTCAGGACATCTGCGAGGCTGCGGGATGGTCCACACCTTTAACCTTTGTGAGGCACTATGGCCTAGATATCCGAGCCACTCCCGGCTCTTCTGTCCTTATGCCCTAGATTTGTGCAATCTTACACAGAGGGCAGGGGAAAACCTCAGATAGTGGGCATCTCGTTCCCATAGCATTTCGACGCAGATTGAGTTCCTGAAACGGAACGTCTCAGGTTACGTATGTAACCCTGGTTCCCTGAAGGGAACGAGATGCTGCATTTCTGGCCATACTTCCGGTACCCCTGCCGGCGCTCGCTTCATTTTAGAAGCTGCCGGCGTGCGCAAACGTTCCATTTCTCGTTCCATTCAGGGAATCAGGGTTACATGCATAACCTGAGACGTTTATTGCACAGATGGCCTATGGGGTCGTGCTCTAAAAATATTTACTATAAAAAAAATAGTCTCTTTAGGAGACCTTATAGTGAAAAAAATTACTTATTTGTTGCTCTTAAAAAAAAAGAATAATTAAAACACTTAAAGGATGATGTAACACAGTTTGCAGCAAGCCTTTGAATTTTATGTGTAAACATTACTAAACAGACCTGTCACACCTGCCTGTGAACTAACTCTTTTAGCACTGGTATGGATAAAACTAGAATATTGGTATATTTAAAAAAATGGATCTTAACTAGTTTAATTGTATTTATTCAGGCAATGCAGGTTATTGTAAAGCTAATTTTATGCTCTGTTGTCATGTAGGTGACTGCTGAGTGGAGACCTTCTTACCCACAGGGGAGGAACTTGGCCAATCAGAGGCTCTCACTGTGGTGTACATGATGTGATCGGACCAAAACTAAATCACATAACCTGAGGAGCACAGGGATTGTTGTTGTTAAAATTTAACATTTTGTGCTCTTTATATAACACAATCAAAAAGGTCACTATATGGTGATAGTCTAATTTGATCATTCTTATGGTTAATTCTTGATATCTGATTTATTTGATTATATTCTGATATAATTTTTTTATTATTTGCAATTGTTTATGATCTGATTAACATTTTTCTGAATCAAGGAAACCGTCTCAGGTTATGTATGTAACCCTTGTTCCCTGAAGGGAACGAGAAATGTTGGAAAACGCTATGGGAACGGCATCAGCTTATATGCGCTCTGAAACACCTGTTGCACAATCAATTCTGGGGCGCTACGTCACAGGCAGGGTGACATCATGACCAGGAATCAATAAAAGCACGTGCTTTAGTGCACGCCCCCAGCTTCAAGTGAATGCAGCGAACGCGGGCAAGGGGTACTGGAAGTATGGGAGGAGACGCAGCGTCTCGTTCCCTTCAGGGAACAAGGGTTACATACATAACCTGAGACTTTCCCTTTCAGGAACTCGAGCTGCGTCGGAAAACGCTATGGGAACGAGATGCCCACTAGCCATACTGGAGGTTCCCTGCCCTCTGTGTAGATTTGGACAGAACTAAGGCAAGAAACAGAAGAGCTGGGAGTGGCTCGGACATCGAGGCCATAGTGCCTTACAAAAGTTAGTGGAGTGGACCATCCCTCAGCGTCGCAGATGTCCTGAGTAGGGACATACCCCGAGTAGAGTGAGCCCTGGTCCCCCTAGGTGGGGGGAGGCCAGAGGACTCATAAGCAATGCAAATAGCATCAGTAATCCAGCGAATGAGCGTCTGCTTGGTCACGGGGAGACCCCGCTTAGGTTGACCAAAACAGACAAAGAGCTGGTCTTCACCACAGGGCAGCTCTGTGGGCATATGTGCTCGCACTGGACAAACACAGTTTAGCTTCTCCTGGCCGTGCTCCCGAAAAGGAGGAGGGGAGAAGGCCTGCAGTACGACTGGCCGTAGTACAACTGAAGGATTCTTAGAGATATAACCCTGCCTAGGGTAAAGAAAGGCTTTGACCAAACCAGGGGCAAAGTC
>JAZGTK010013143.1:0-14493 GCA_036877625.1 Ambastaia sidthimunki | reverse complement strand
TGAAGCAGGCCATCGCAATCAAGGGTGCCTACATTGAACACTTTTCACTTCCAAGTAACAATTCCTTCAAGCTCCCTATTAAACTAAAGACTGAAGATATTTCTATTTCATTAACAGCGATGATTGATTCTGGAGCAGCTCTGAACCTCATTAACAAAAATCTCATTAAAAAATATAACATTCCTACCCAACCATGCCATCCTCCCATCAAGATCAAAGCTGTCAATGATACCTCAGTTGGAGAGGGAATAGTTTATCAGACCAAGCCATTAAGACTCCACATTGATTTATTTCATCAAGAATTAATATCATTGTACATCATAGACTCCCCTTAACATGAAGTGATCCTCTGATTTCCATGGCTATCCGTTCATGACCCCATCATTTCCTGGCATCAGGGTAAGTTGTTCAAATGGTCCACTTTTTTGTGAAAATCAGTGTTTTTTCCCAAGCTCCCCAACCATGTTTCACGACTAGCATAGAAAGCCTAGAAATTAACAAGACTGTCAACATTCCCAACTGTTATGACAATCTGGCAGAATTTTTTAGTAAAACCAAGGCCACACAATTACCATCTCATTGTGCTTGGGACTGTGCCATCGACTTACTTCCCAATGCAATACCTCCTAAAGGTAAGATCTACCCTCTGTCCAGAAACAAAACCCAAGCCATGGAAGAATATATTGAAGAGGCCCTAAGCTCAGGATTCATCCGGCCCTCCACGTCTCCAGCTGCAGCAGGGTTTTTCTTCATTGAAAAGAAAGATGGAGGATGAAGGCCTTGTATTGATTATAGAGGACTTAACAATGTCACCATAAAATTTCGCTACCCCTTTCCACTGGTTGCTTCAGCCATAAAACAGCTCAGTGAGGCTACAATTTACACCAAACTTGACCTACGGAGTGCATATAACCTGATCAGAACTAAAGAAGGTGAATGATGAATGAAAAACTGCCTTCCTCACCACTAGGGGGCACTATGAATATTAAGTTATGCCATATGGGCTTGCCAATGCTCCAGCATGTTTTCCAGTCATTCATTAATGAGATTTTCTGAGACCTTTTGAACCAATATGTAATAGCCTACATTGACGACATTTTGATTTACTCCCAGTCTGAAGATGAACATATCAACCATGTCAAGACCGTCCTCACTCGACTATTAGCAAACCAACTGTATATCTAAGCAGAAAAATGTGAGTTTCATGTCAGACAGACTTCATTCATGGGTTACCATATCAGTCACCAAGGAGTAAAAATGGATGAATCCAAGGTCAAGCCAGTCACGGCATGGCCACAACCATCCACCATAAAGGAGCTTTAAAGGTTTCTGGGGTTTGCCATTTTCTGTAGACACTTCATAAGAAATTATAGTATGATTGCTTTCCCTCTGACAACCCTCCTGAAAGGAAAGCCTTCAAAGTTGAAGTAGACTGAGGAAGCCAACCAGGCATTCAATGCATTGAAGGAAAGATTTACAACAGCCCCCATCCTTAAAACATCC
Source organism: Ambastaia sidthimunki (assembly GCA_036877625.1). Taxonomy (NCBI): domain Eukaryota; kingdom Metazoa; phylum Chordata; class Actinopteri; order Cypriniformes; family Botiidae; genus Ambastaia; species Ambastaia sidthimunki. The sequence goes on along the minus strand of JAZGTK010013143.1, from coordinate 12,990 downwards.
TGACCCCAATCTTCCATTTGTGGTGGAGGTAGACACCTCGGACTGTGGAATCGGAGCTGTGCTCTCCCAATGCTATAGGTAACCCGGTAAACTGTACCCATGCGCATTCTTCTCCAGAAAGTTAACTGCAGCTGAAAAAAATTATGATGTTGGGAACAAAGAACTCTTGTCCCCTTTCAAGTAATAACTGACCACAAAAATCTTGAATATTTAAAGAATGCCAAACAGCTAAACCCACGTCAGACTCGTTGGTACGTTTTTTTAACCGATTCCAGTTTACTGTGACATATCGCCCAGGCAGTAAGAATAGTAAAGCAGATGCTCTATCCAGGCAGTATAATCTCCCTATTGAAAGCCTCCAGAATGCATACTTCCACCTTCTATTGTCATCGCTCCTATCACATGGGACATAATGGAGGAAATACAAAGGGAACAACTACAAGAGCCAGCACCTGTCAACTGCCCACCAGACAAACAGTACAGTATGTTCCACAAAATCTACGTCACAGAGTAATGCAATGGGTCCACACTTCTGTCTGGCCATCCCGAATTTTCACTTACTGCAAAATTTATTCTGGTGGCCCTCAATGACCAAGGATGTCACTATATATGTCAAAGCCTGTCAAGTCTGTGCCCAATCAAAGACTCCCAAAGAGTTACCCTCATGTCTCCTTCAACCACTACCCATCCCACAGCATCCCTGGTCCCATCTATCTATTGACTTTGTCACCGACCTGCCTCTGTTCAACGGCTTCACTGCTGTCCTCGTTATCATTGACCGTTTCTCCAAATCTTGTTGTTTGGTTCCTCTAAAAGAACTCCCCACAGCCATGGAGACTGCACAAGCACTGTTTCATCATGTCTTTCAAATTTATGGTATACTCAGCCCCAGGTATGTTGGTCCTTTTAAAATTCTAAGACGAATAAATAAGGTAACATACCAGTTAGAGCTTCCTGCTAATTATCGTATCTCTCCATCCTTTCATGTAACATCCTTTTCATGTCCACCCGGAGGCTGACCCCGGCAATGAAACTCGAGAGCCACCACCGCCGCTGGATGTTGATGGAACACAGGCTTACAAGGTAAATGAGTTACTGGAGTCAAGACGGAGAGGGGGTCAGCTTCAATATTTGGTGGACTGGGAGGTCTATGGACCTGAGGAGAGATAGTGGGTAGCCGCCTGCGACATCCTGGATCCCTCTCTCATAGAGGACCTCCATCGAGCCAGGCCCGATAGACCAGCACCACGACCATGGGGACGCCGACATTGAGCGCCAGGAGGCGCTTCTACAGGAGGGGGTTCTGTAACATCCCATCAGCAGAGGGAGCCCTCACCTGAGTACTGACTGTGTACTTCTCCCTCTGCTTCTATGTTCACTTCCTGTTTGGCAGCTATAAAAGCATGGCTAAGCCAAACAGGCCTTGCGAAGTATTGCCAGTTTACCTGCCTTACCGTGCGTTTCCATTGTTTTCTGCCTGCCTGTCGTGTATTGGATTTTGCCTGATTACCTGTTTTTGCTTGTTGGATTACCCCATTCGGATTGTTAGCCTGATTTGGACTGTTGATTGTGTTTTGACCTTGCCTGCTTCCTCGTCTCTGCCTCTTGGATTTCCCTTGTGTATGTTGATAGATCAGACTGCTATTGTGGTATTGACTCTCTGCCTGGCCTACGTTTCTGTCATTCAAGTCTGCTATTAATAAATTTCCGCAAATGGATTCTAACACCGCTTCAGCCTCATCATTACAGTTGGTTGGATTTGAAAGCATCTGTATACCATCCTGAACATTTCTGGTATGATTCAGGTTTAGTTAAAGATAATATCATGAAACAACTTTAACATCACCATTTCAGATGAAGCTTTTTTTTTTTTTTTTGTTTCTCTCTCAGAGAACTCTGGATACATTGGGCATGTACGATTTGAGAGCAGTGACCCGATAGCGGATTCTGCTCTGATAATTATGGGCACCAGTCCATCAGATGAGGGCAAGTACATCTGCAAAGTGGCCACCTTCCCCACGGGAAACTTTGAGACTGAAGTTTCTCTCACAGTATGGAGTAAGTCCATTACTCTCTAATTAGTGCTATATTAGATTACTGTAAATCAGGCAGGTAACTGTATATAGAGATGGTATAGGGCAGTCTCTTGTTCATTATTGCTTAATAACATCACAGGGCTTTTTTTAAATCAGGAAAGAAGCTTAAAAACCTTACTTTGCTACTTGCATTACTGCTACTTGCATTAAATAACTTTGAGTAGACTTGAGACTCAATTGTATGCAGCAACCCTAAAGCAGTTAAGGTTGAAGGAAATCATGCACCATTATCGGACAGTACAAAGATAAAGTACAGTACTGCTCTGTTGCTGCTTTTCTCCTTTAGAAATACTGTTTATTTCAGTGTTTAAATAGACTATTAGCAACTGGGTATTTAAATTCCAGCAGTAATATGTGTTGTGACAGTGACAACAAAGATTCTCGCTGTTGCAGCATCTGATAGACTAAAAGCTTTGTACTCTCAGTACAGTTATTTGTAAAGCTTTAATCCTGTTTTTTTTATTTATTTATTTATGATTCATCATGTATTTACGATTTGTCATGCCACTTAACAGCCAAGCCTATTACCTCTCTGGAACCCATTATCCTGGTTGAGGGCCAATCATTTTGTCTGGCCGCTTCATGTCGTTCAGTTGCTAAGCCTATGGCAGGCCTCTCCTGGGACACGGGTCTTCCTGGTCAGAGCCAGAACCGCAGCTTTGATGATGGGGTGGCCTCCATCCAGTTTTCCCTCCACCCTCTTCGTAACATGAATGGTCAGAAGCTGGACTGCCTGGTCTGGCACCCATCGCAAAACGGCCCCCGGAGGATCAGCAACAACCTTATAGTTCACTGTGAGTCTTCATCTGTTTATGTAGATATTCAGTAGTGTAGACATAGATGAATACATGGTAGATGATTAAAAATAGAAATAGATGATTATCACAACAAAATGTCCAGGTCATGTTTCACCATAAAAGAAAACAATGTTTTAAAGAGTAACAAATGAAATATTGCCATGCATGCTTAAAAGTTTACCTATTTCTTTTGCAATATTATTAACTTCTCTGTGATCCTCCTGCTAGTGCAAACACCTTTACAAGATACTCACAAAAGCTACTAAGTACAATTTATTTCAAGTTGTTTCCTTAGAGTGCTGTGACTGATTATTGCAACAACAAGCGTTTGTTTGTTTACACGTGTTATGACCTGTGGGCTCTGCTTTTGAGCATCTGTTCATGGTTTTTATCGATACTGTATCTACAATGTCTGATTTATTTCCTGCAGAACTGCAGCAACACAAATATCTCATATCTCACAAATACCATTAATTCAAACATTTTGTTCTGTGTTTGTGTGCTGGTGTACATGCAGACCCTCCAAATGCATTGATCTCTGGCTACGATGACTATTGGCATGCTGACATGCAAATGGCCACACTACAGTGTACTGGTCAAGGGAATCCAAAACCTCACCAGTTCAATTGGACTAGGTAAATCAGAAACCACCACATGTCTGTCTTTACATGTGTTTTGTTTGTTTGTCTTCCTGTTTGCCTACATTGTGCCAAATTTTTTGTCATACCCCTATATTGAATTTTTTAGTATGAATGACAGAGAGGGTTTAAACATGAACATTTAAATGATCACACAGTTCTAAACTGTCTCTAGACAAACATTCTCTTTCTCGCTCTTGACTGTTCTCTGGGTGCTTGGTGTTAATGCAAAGTAAATTAAGTAATTGTGGCCTTTGTGGTGTGTTGCAACTTGTGCACAAACATATAGAGCACTTTCACATAGAGGTTTGGAGAAACATGGAGGAAAAGGGGATAAGTAGGAGCCGAGTAAGTCACTGACGAAATAGGTTAAAATTGGATAAGGTATTCTTTCCAATTTTTTAAATTATCAAGCCTTATTTTCTTGTTTACACAGGAAAGGTGAAGGATTACCAGAGGGTGTGACTGTGGATGGTGGTATCTTGCGTTTTGGTAGGCCCCTTCGCATGACAGATAAAGGAGCTTATGTTTGCACAACCACCAATCTGGTGGGATCTGGGAAAGCTGAGATTGAATTAAGCATATCCGGTGTGTATGCTTGCGAAAGCCCTTTGTTCTTTTGCTCCTTGTTGAAATTTAGCACATAGTGCTGGCATTTAGTGAAAATAACTTTCAGGTGTTTTTCTCACACCTTTAAAATGATAAATAAGATATAGTTCTATCATCATTTACTCACCCTTATGTCATTCCACACCTCTATAGAACACCAAATAAGTTCTCTATTTAAACAAAAGTGTAAAGTTACTGTAATGTTCAAAATAGAACAAAAAGGCACCATAAAACTTGTTATTTACAATTTCTGAAGATTATGCAAATTTCCAGGTGACCAGGAAAAAATAATGATTTATTAAGTGTTCTATACAATGTTTAATTTGTTGTTCCAGAATCTGGGAGGGTAACATCAGTTTACATCATTTTGATGATTTTTATTAGTGGTGTGGCAGCAGTGGTGGTTGTTATTCTACTCATAGTGATCATTTCAATAAACCGCCACTATAAACACAAAAACCAACAACTGGCCATAGAACTGATTGAAAAAAAGTAAGGAAATATTTTTTTTAAATCAGAATAATTTAAACATGAGAACTCCAATTGTATCTGCCTGTTAGCTAATCTTTCTCTCACTGTTTCTAAGGGAAGAAATCAGCACTCTATCAAGACAAGCCTCGATTAGAAGAGTCAACTCCACTCCTTCAGAAAACAGATATTCAGTATACATCCACACACACATAAACACACTTTTTCCTTTCTGGCAGTCACTCAACATTGTGTTGATGATCAAACTAGGGGTTTGCTGTTGGGAGCTTAATTAGCCTCTAATCTTTATATAAAAAGGACAATGAAAACTGGCAAGTGGAATTTGCATGCTAGTCTTCATCATGGATATTTGGGTATATAAGAGAGCTGGCATGCACCACTTACTTAGACTTGTTTTTCGGACCCGTCAGATGATTTCTGTACGTCACAATGCCTATTATTTTGAAACTATTGTTTAAAACTATTGTTTTTCCTAACTATTGTTCTCCGCTGTATTTACGGCACTTATCAGTGGTTGTTTGCCACTTTGCTGTCCTGAACTAAACTTGCCCTGGGCACTTCAGGAGGTTAAGCCTCAGTGCCTGAAAGATAAAGAGTTGCAGGTTGCCTACTTCCTTTAGAGGTAGCAATCCACTCCGGCTGCTTCTCCTCCTGAGACTTAAACTAGGTCCATGTCCGTAATTGTCCACCGGGGACAATATATGGGTGTCACTGGGAAATAATCCACCAGGTCCATTCCCATGGATCTTCCTGCCTCCATCTAGCTTGTTCTAACTGTCTGTGTTGTACAGTGCGACAACAGGTCAGCCTAAAAAGATTTCCATCACATTCGGGACATGAGACAAGATGTTGGCCACAGCACCGGAGGGTGCGCTGATGCTCTCAGACCAAGATGACGTAAAGTTCTTTGCCCTGCCCTTCTTTGCCCTTGTTGCTTGATTTCAAGGATTGGGGTGTGACTTTAAGTCCCGCCAGTCCTTTCTTCTAAAGGTGCACAGTGAGCTAACGCTGTCTACCCTCAACAGCAGGGCGGCAAAAGGATACATATACCTGGGTCCGCAAAACACTGCCAACTGGAGTAACCTCCTGCGGTTCACATCCACACTTGTAAGTTTACCTTGTGAACTATTTTTTAGGCTAAATCCATGAAAGACCTGCACAAGGGTAGGACCAATCCAGCATTAATGGAAAAGCTGCACACTGCAACCGAACTCACCCTCAGGGTGACTAAAGTTACCGCGCCTGCCCTTGGCCGAAAAATGTTGGTTGAGGAGAGGTACCTGTGGCTACATGGAGATGCGGGACGCCAAGAAAGTTCACGGTTCCAGAGTCTGAATCCCCTCCTCTAGAAGATCTTCTTGCAGGAAGGCTGTACCACCTGTCCCCCAGGACACTGCTAAGAAGCATCCTAAGGTTTCGAAGCAGCCCTGAGACAGGCAACCCAAAGGGAGTCACTCCACTTCTTGGTGCAGAAGAGGGCCCGGTCAATGACGTTTTGCCTGGAGTCATTCAGACACAAGTCAGCACTCCCACTGAAACAGTATTAGATTTTGAGTGTGTTAGGCCAACACAGTGACAGTGGCCTACATCAATTGCCAGGGCTGTGTACTGTCCTGTCACATGTCACAGCTCACCCGTCACCTCCTCCTTTGGAGTTAAATGCCTGTGAGCCACTTAACTGTGTAGTGAAAACGCCTTTATAATATGTAACAGTTTGCAGAGAGTCCAGCATAATTTTAGCAGACAAGATTACAGATACAAAATAATTACAGAGGACTAAATATTACCAAACCTCTTTAACTAGAAGGTAAATAATGTTAATTGATCTGAGGTTGTTGGTCTTTTGTCATAACTGACTGGAGTTTGAAAAGTTGCTGTCCTCAGTTGTCTGTTCCGGTTGCCTTGGTAACTGCTCTCAACCACAATCAGTGATGTATAATAGCCTATACAAACTATAAACTATGAATACTGTATAAGAATGTATTTGAATAGCTTTATTACTTACCTACTTCATTCCACTGTCTTTGTCTTCTTTCAAAAGGATGACACAAATGTTTTAAGAGTCGAGGGAACTTTGCGCACCAGTCTGTCCTCACTGGTTTGTTTTTTTCTTGTCATTTGCCTTTTTTTCCTCATTTTTCAGATATTTTTTATGCACACAAAGCAGTAACTTGATGTAATCAAAAAATCTAAATTTTTTTACATTACAACTTATGGGTTTGTTTCATGCTTTGGAACATATAAACACTCAAACCATTACCTTCATAGGAGTGTCCTTGCTACGGGGATAGCCATTCCACTTTGATAGGGGTGGATTCATTTGGCCACCCTGCAATTTCTAAAACTTTCAGAAGAAGCAGAAATAAAATGGAGAGAACGGACAGAGAATTCTTTCAGTTTGTGATGGAATCTTATGAGCAGGGCAGTAACATGTCACAGGTATGTGGAACGTTGAGAGTTTGTATGTGGGCTTCCTAAATGGCTTTTTCCATGAACTCTTGAAAAAGGTTTTATTTCATTTAGAGTTCATTTAATCAAAAGAGTTTCCCTTTTTTAAACAAATGGTCAGTAAAAGGTGGTTAATAAATTAGTTTTATTTTCTGTTTATTTTGGTTTGCCATTTGCAACCCTATTAGCAAAATTTAGTAAGTTAGCTCATATTTCCATTAACTTAAAGATAAATGTCCTACTTGCTGGTCATAGGGCTAAATGGTTAAGCATTGAATGCAATCAATACAATTTGTTTAACAATTTATTTAGTTGTTTTAAACCTGAAATAAAATTATTTACTTGCAAAAACTTGTATATAAAATTATGCATCTTACATAAAACAAAGTTTTTATGCTTTATTAAAATGCTTTATTAAATCAATTCACATTTACAAAGCCACACAATCACATTTATTACATGCCTCCTTTCTAGGAAACCTTTCTCCTTCCTCACAACCCTTCTTCTTACACTATGGAACAGACCGCTGAAATTGTCAGATCTCAAAATGGCAGTTCCATTCTCCTAGCAGAGGGGAGAACACGATCAGGAGGAAATAGCAAAGGGCATCATTCACCATTAATATCAACATACCCAACTCTCACAGATGAAGAGGAAAGGGATTCTGTTAGCCCAACAGAAGATGATTTAAGAATTCACAGAAGCTTAATGGAGCCTGATGGTTTTGAAAATGGAGGCAGCGAGACGGCAAGTTCTCAGATATCTGAGGCACTATCAAGTCATTTTGAGCACCCAAATGGCACGCTACGGCCCATGTCAAAACCCAATAACATTCTGTTCCCAGCCAACACAACACTGCTCATTTCTCTCAATAGTCCAGCTACTCACAAAGCTCAGATTGTGTAGAGATTCTGCAACACTGATTTGTATGTTTCATTAGACCAGCCTTACATTTATTGTGGCAGGGTTTAAACACTGTGGAAATGATTATCAGGACATCATCTGATGGAACATTACTACCAGCATTACCACCTTGGCTGAATAATCCACAATATATATTTTGAATTTATATTCTTATGGACCTCATAAGTAATACGGGGCATACCATGTGTTTAGGGTACAGACTGGAAACCACTTGTGATAAGCTCCTCTGTGTGACCAAAGGCAATGGAATTCTTTTATTTCTTTCCTTTTTTATCCCAAGACTTTGTAAGATTCACTGTTGAGGAAGAAAATATTGTTAGCTGTTACAATAAGTTTGGTTAGTTTATCCTTCTTGTGACTTGATGTTTGTAATCCAGACATGTACACTTAGTATTTTGAAATATTTTTGAATGTGTGTGTTTTGTAATTCATTCTTGTGTACGACTTAAAAAGCCACTGCATGAATAGTATTAATAAAGTATTACAGATCACCTGCATTGCAGTTTTTTGTGAACAGTTGTGTTTCATGAAATGTCAGTGTCATTGCAGAAATGACAATGTCATTGTTTACCTGTAACAAATGCTCAGGAGACGATAGATCCATATGCAGCATTTTTTTAAACAGACTCGGAGTGAAACAGGCAGGGGTCAACACAGGCAAACAAGAGCAACACAGGTAATCCAAATCGTTAACAGTTCCAAGCAAAGGGGTCAGGGCAGGCAGCAAACAACAAGGGAAATCCAAGAACAAAGCAGGGGTCAAAAGGCAGGCAGCAAACAATCAAACAACGGGTAACAAACACTGGTAAGCAATGGGTAAGTATCAATCCAGGAAAACGCTCAGAAATGTCCACCAATGGCAAAACAAGACTTCGCAAAGTTCAATGGAATCAGTGAGTATAAATAGCGTCTCTGATTGTGAGGGCGTGGCCCCAGGTACGGGGTACATGGGAATTGTAGTCCATTAGTAGGTCTAGGTGCTGGTCGATCTGGGTGAGTCCTGTGATATTCTTCAGTGAGAGTGTGATCAAGTATGTCAGAGGCTGGAACCCAGGATCTCTCTTCCGGACCATAGCCCTCCCAGTCGACCAGGTACTGCAAATGACCACCCTGGCGCCTGGAGTTGAGAATGGAGCTGACCCTATAAGCCTCCTCGCCGTCCAAGATGATGGGGGGAGGCCCCAGATTACTGGGTGAACCACCAGCAGGCTTAAACAGAGAAACATGGAATATGGGTGAGATCTGGTAATGAGATGGCAAACTGAGGCGGAAGGATACAGGAGTTTTCTGTTAGATGATTTTGAATGGACGCACGTACCTGGGACCTAGCTTCTTGCAAGGCAAGCGGAGACGTGTTTCTGCTGTTTCTAGGGCGGTGGGTAACTTTGGGAGGGGAATGAGACGTCAGGCCCTAGAAAAACGATCTATGACGGTGAGTATGGTGGTATTGCCTTGGGATGCCGGTTAGTCAGTGATAAAGTCAATGGCAATATGTGACCAGGGGCGCTTGGGAATGGGAAGGGGTTGCAAAAGCCTTGCAGGGGTGTGACGAAGGGTTTTAGAGATATTGCTTACCTCGCAGTTCTTGATGAAGTTAATGACATCAGTTTGCAGGGATGGCCACCAAAATTTGTTGGAAATGAGCTGGATCGTTGCATTAATACCAGGGTGGCCGGAGCTGGGGGTGGCATGGATCTAGGTGATTACTTTGGTGCGTAGAGGCTGCGGAACAAAGGTAAGGTTATTGGGGCATTCTGCTGGAGAAGGTTCGTGAATCTGAGCCTCGCGGATCTCAGTCATGGTGTCCCACAGGACAGGTGCTACCACAATGGTAGAAGGCAGTATTCCTTCTTGGGAGAGAACAGAACGGTCAGATTCGTTGAGGCGAGATAATGCATCAGCTTGCGAATGAGCCACAGCTGTGAGGGGCGTGGCCCCAGGTACAGGGTACATGGGAATTGTAGTCCATTAGTATTCGGGTGATGGCTCCCGCTGGCAGTGATCGGAGGGAGCCACAGAGACCGGATTCATGACATAAACAGTACTGTCTGGGGTGTGCTAATGACTCACCTACAAATATGTACCATGGTAACCATAATTTTTAATAAAATACTACTACCTTGGTATTACTCGTTAAGTAATAGAAAAGTAGGTTTATAAACTTTATAAACCTAAAGTTTATAAATAGCATTTTGGTTGACGTTATTATCACTGCAATTTTTTTAAGTTTGTTATCTTGTACAAACATACAATGTACACATATACAAATAATGTACAATATAAAAGCTGTCAAGATATTAATTACCTATTATTTTTCTTGGAATTATTAGCTTGAGCACACCCAAACAACTTTCACACTGACACCTATTAGCTCTGCCCAACAGAAAGTCTATTTTGGAATTTCTAAAAAGCATACACTGTGAACTTCTAAATACTACTCCTATGGATTTCATGTGATTGTCCCAAAACTTGGTGAACATCATGGCAATACATTGAAGATTCAACATTTTAAAGGGATTTTTTATATCTCAAACGGTGTTGCCATGGCAAGGCGGTAAAATAATTTGACATCAAATTACGTAGGGCAACATCAGGTCCCAGTCGCGACGATCTTCGGCTGCCACCCGCCGAAGCATTTGTTTGAGAGTTTGATTGAAGCGCTCAACAAAGCCGTCCATCTGGGGGTGGTAGACTGTAGTCTTCAGCTGCTTCACCCCCAACAACCAGCAGAGGTCAGCCATTAGCTGGGACATGAACGGGGTTCCCTGATCGGTCAGTACCTCCTTTGGGATGCCGACTCTGGTGAACATTAGCAACAGCTCGTGTGCGATGTTCTTGGCCATGGCTTTTCGGAGGGGAATCGCTAGCGGGTGGCATAGTCCACGATCACCAGGATGTGTTCGTGTCCTCGGGCAGACTTCAGCAACGGCCCCACCAAGTCCATCCCGATTCGCTCAAGGGGCACCTCTATTATGGGCAGCAGAATGGGTGGGCTGGGGGGAGGTGTCCTAGGCAACGTCACTTGGCAGGTGGGGCAAGCCTGGCAGAACCGCTTGACGTTGGCGTCTAATCCCGGCCAATGGAAGCGGTCCTGGATCTGTTGTATAGTGTTGGCTGCCCACAGTACAGCAGGCCATTCTGGACAATAAAATGCGGGAGAGGGTGGGGGCCCGGCTGAGTGTCCTTGCCCTCCAGTGATTGCACTTGGGCCCAACAGTGCTTCAGCCGGTCGTCCTCCCGCTGTTCTCTTCCAAAGGAGCCCCCTTCAGACACCTGTTGAAAGACATCATAGTACAGGTTAGTATTAGAGGAGGGGGCCTTGTTAGTATTAGAGGGGTGATACTAACAAGGCCCTGCGGGCCGGCACCCCCCGGGTATCGCCATGCATACAGGTGATGGGCAGGAGTATCTTAGTATCTTTTTCGTGTGTGGGGGCAGAACTCGGGGTTGGACCAGGGTGGCCGCGCTGCTGGAGTCAAGAAGGGCCCGATGAGGTTTCCCGTTGACTCGCACCTCGACCTCGGGGCCCCTGGCGGCAGCTCTTGATGGACATTGCAGCCTGCCAGCCATGTCCTTGCTGGTGTCGCCGGTGCTTCGGTGGACATAGGTTCATAGGGGGGACATAGGGGGTCGCAGGCCTGCTGATGGGTCGCGAGGTCCCTCCGGTGTGCGTCGCTCCTGGACCACCCTCCGGGGAAGCGGCTGTGCTCTCTCCCCAGCCTCCCGTTGTTGGGCCGCATCTGCCAGCTTAATGGCCTTGACCAGTTCCAGAGTGGTGCTAGGGTTTCTCATCCCCACCGTGCGGCGATGGGACCGGGGAAGCGCTCTCAGGAGCCGGTCCACCACCACTTTCTCCACCACTTGCCCAGCAGAAGGGTTCCCCTCCAGCAACCAGTGTTGTGCGAGCTGCATGAGTTCAGCTGCCTGGGCACATGCGGGTACTCCGGGCCGGTACTCCCATTCCCAGAAGTATTGGGCTGCACAGATAAAGAATAGGCCCATGACGACGTCATAGTCGTTTGCGACCCTGGCCGGCATGGAGAACATGGAGTCCTTTGGGCCTCACCGGTGTCAACGTCCGCGTCCAGTCATCGGGGTGCCACCCCTCTGCAGATGCGGTGTTCTCGAACATGGCCAGATAGGCTTCTATATCGTCGTGAGGGGTGAGCTTGGGTAACAGCTTGGTGGCTCGCTCTCGGGGGTCTTGCGGCGGGGCGTGTCGGGCAACAGTGGTGGCGCGTATAGCTGCGAGCTCCTGCTCTGTCTCACCCTGCCTGGTGGCCAGGTGTTCGATGATCTGTTGCTGGCGGATGCTGACCTCGGTAAGCCGCTTCAACACTTCCTCCATGCTGGGGGAGAGCTGCTTGCTATCTGCCAGAAACATGAGAACAGAGAGGGGGGAAAAAAACTGGGGCGGTTTGGGGTATTTTATATATTTGTTTTTTGTCAGTGAATCTTCACTTTCTTGCCCGCATTCTTCACAAATTTGTCACGGGGTGAAGAAACACACGACAAATGCTTCAAAATAAATGCCCCGGAGGGTGGATTTATTTTAACTCTAAACTAGGTCAGGAAAAAAAATGGTGGTGTACTGGGGTGATAAACAGCGTGCAGGTCCACATGGAAACCAGGCTGTGTGATGTGCGCAGGGTAGTGACGGGTGGATCCTGGGTGGCTGTGATTTCGGTGGTGACGATCACTCAAACGCTTCACTTCGAGGGAGAGAGAGAGAGACATTAGTCTGGCGCCTGTGCATCTCGGAGATCAAACTCGACGACTGCGGGTCCTTCCGGGCTTAAGTCTCTCCCCCTTGACGAGCCCAGAGACGAAGAAAAATATTCCACTTAAATTTAGCCAAGTCACTAGAGACATGACTGATATAAAGTTTTAAAAGGATTTACGATTTCTCAAATATTATTGCGATTTTAACAATCCAAACTTTAAAACCACATTCAGATGTATTTGAGGTGCTTAACATGCTTGAAATGA
>JAZGTK010013142.1:0-14493 GCA_036877625.1 Ambastaia sidthimunki | reverse complement strand
AACCACTGGTTCTCTACATATAATTCTGTGGTTCTTCTGCTCTGCGCATTGAGAACTTCATTCTCTGCTTGGCAACCTGCACTTGACATAAATCAAGAACATTTAAACATAAACAGGAATAAATATCACATTTAGAAGGAGAGTTGTTTGCCAGTAAATTCCTAATATGCAGCAAATAAGCCAAACAGGAAACAAAAATGTTTTAAACTGTACTGGACTGTAACAAGGCCACAAAAAGTAACAAAACATTTTCCTAAATGGCAGAGAACAGCAGAATTATGAAACGGAATCGGTTGGATAACACATGCAAATGTCGTTTGTTTCAGCAGCAAGTGGGAGAATTTATGGAGTGTCGACACCTAATTCAAAATAAACACGTGCTCTCAGTGAAGACTAGCACAATTGATAACGACATCTGACGGCCAAGCGCTGGAACTAAAGAGCCATTTATTTAAGTCATTTCCATGGGTTTGCCAAAAAGGAAAGAGCTGACAAAGTTTATGGGTTACAGTTGTCATGGGTTAATTGAAAATCCACTAAAAATGTCAAGCGATAACTCCTTCCCAAGAGCTGCACAAGACAATGAAAAAGCCAATCCACATTTGTTCATAAATAAATGTGCAAAAATGCAGCTATTATTTTGCATTAACATTCTGTGTGTGTTAATGTTAATGTGTGTGTGTGTGTGTGTTAGAAGCTCCAGAATGAGAATGTTAATAAGTAAAGACTTAAAATAAAGATATATAAATAAATAAATAAATATAACTTTTTTAAAAAGTGACTAAGATACGTGATCACATACATGAAACATTAATGTTTGAGAAAATAAATACAGTTAAGAGTGTTTGTTTATTTATCTATTTATTTACTATTTATTTCACCAGTTGCTTGTAGCCCATTATAAATTCAACTTTAAAAATATCACATACATAAAATCATTACAGTTCTTTTGAATAATTCTAAAAGTATAAAAAATAGAGGATTGTGTATTAAGAATTGGTTTAAATATATTAAGAAATTAAGAAATATGGCTCTTTAGCTGTAAGCTGATTGTATGCACTATCCAGGGAAGGACCTGTAGAGGTAACATGGAGTAGTTTGTCCAGTAGCTCTCGAACCCGCATCCCCCCCATCTGTCCCACCCTCAGGACATTGGGGGCCCAGGAGTCATGCCTGTTAGAGGGGCTCTTAAGTACATTAGGCCGTGTGGTGCATCTATGACGATGACAGGAGTCAGAGAATCAGCTCTTTCATGGGGGGTCAGGCCCACAGAACCAAACTGCTGGGGGTTGTGTTGCTGAAGCGGGTCACAGTGGTTGCTTTAAGGTCACTGTGCAGATATTGCATGTACACTGGGCATCAGTATTGCGTTGTATTGTGTTAGCTTAAACTGACCTGAGTGTATCTAAATAACTAAATTTTAAGCCATATTTTGTGAACGTTTAAATTTCATATCTTACAATAAACCTGAACTTATCATCTGTCTATTAAAATGTTTGTGTAGCTCAGTTGTTACAGCTTTGCATTGTGGGTTCAACTCACAGGGGACACACATGCTTGTAAAAATGTATACACTGAATACACCACGAGTCGCTGTGGATAAAAGCATCTGCCAAATGCATAAAATGTAAAAATTCTTCCACACTTTTTCATGTGGGTCTGGAATTCGATCTCCAAAATGCCTAAATTGTTTCATCACGATGAAGTCATCACACAACCACACATTCACACACACTAGACGAAATTTCTCCTCTTGGTCTGATAGGTGTGTGTGTGTGTGTGTGTGTGTGTGTGACTATGAGACATACCCATGGGGCTTTGATTGTTTGTGAGTTCTCTGAGCAGACTCAAAGAGGGAGGTCAGCGCTTTTATCACGAGGTTCTGTCTCCCACTTTCCTTCAGCCTGGGTCAAGCCTTCACCTCCAGAGATCAGACCACAGGCGGTCAGTCAGCGGTCAAAACACACACATGCCACAAACTCTTACTAAACGCAAGAAGCTTGTAAACGCGCAGGAGGCGCCCGTCATTCATATCAAACTGACCTGATCAAAATCGAAACTACACAGAAACTGATGGTATCTGATAACATGTTACTGGACGATTTTAAACTACAAAGTTATGTTTGTATTGGTGGGAAAAGCATAAATAATAACAGTAGCGATAACAAAAGAATTTAGATTTATGCTTCAGATGGTTCTAAAAATCTCTGATTATGAGTTATTTTACTAACAAAAAATAAAACTTTTTTTAAGTGTGACTCTTACTACTTCAAAAAAGAAACAATGTCTTGATGTGTAAATTTCCAGCTTCATCTGTTGAGAATCTAATTCAAATGGCTAATCTTATATAAAAGCATAAAATGTGAGGGTGTTTTACAATTTCTCTATTAGGGTGTTTTACAATACAATTTTATAATTTTTAAAATTATATATATATATATATAATTTTTTATATTATTGAAATTTAATGCTGATATTACATCCAAATTGCTTTAAATAATATTTAAATATTTCCTTTTTAAATTATGTAAAGTATTTTTTAAATACTATAAAGTATTTAACATGTTTATTATTTGTTGTATTTTATTCTATTTTTATGTATATAAGGTAAAACACACACAACACTCAATTTTAAGTAACTTGACTCTGTACCTAACCTATATTAACTAATGTTAATACATTTTCTCAACCAACTCTTCTCTGCATCTAGTTTTCCACCCAACCAAAACCATCATCTACATGAGAAGTGATGCAGTGCCTGGAGGATCAAGGAGACTGAAAATACAGCACACGATGTAAACAAACACAGGAGAACTAGCAGTAAAAACTAGCAGGTTAATACAAAACAACTCATGAAACATTTGCGTTAAATGGTGCATTAAAAAAGCATCAGACAACAACTTAAAATGATCAGCGCATGGTTCTTTATTTGGGTCACTGTGTTCTGGGTGTTTGGTTGTGTTAGGCTACCTGCTCTTACCCTCTTGTGACCTGCAGAAGGCACCAGCAATACAACCCCAATACTCCACCCCAACCCCACCAGAGACGGCCCCAAGCCCCGGGCTACAGGCCGGTCGCCGCTCCCCTGCTCTCCCCCAGCAGGGGCTTACATTTCATCCGAGTGCTCCCAGCCCCCTTCTGGAGGTGATTAGCCCCCCGAAGCCGTGACAGATTCTTTCCGAGATATCCGACTCACTCGTGTTTATTTTATCCGAGCTCCTTTCTGTGAATGTGCTGGATATGAAGTAACCCGCTTGAAATGGGGATCAGTTTACATACGCCGGGGGACTGATGGAGTCGTCTGAACAACAAAAAAAACAAGCAAGCAACTGTTTGCATGTAAAGAGAATATCTGTCCATTTATTTGCCCGGTCTTTCATCTAGACCTTTCAGTCCTTATCTCTTACCCTCGACCCCCCTCTGTAGCATCTCTCTGGAAGCTCCGCCCCCCGGTGTGGCACCAGGACGACAGACAACTCGGCCTGAAAGCTTAGTGCTCTACCTCCTCTGCCTTTAACTCAATTTCACACTTCAGGTCCGCTACAAAGTCTGCTGAAATACAATCGTCTTGTTTATTCTTCACCATCCCAAACAACCTATTAGCTAGCTATTTACCATCCCATCATGTGTATTCAATTTGATCGGGTGATGTGTATGTTTTCGTGTATTACACGCAAGGTAGGTCCTAGCGTATCCCGGTTGACGAATGTATGGATTTATCCCGTGCGGATGACTGAATGGATCGGTTCTTTGTGAATTCAGGGAATTTTGTCAAGCTGCTTTTATCAGACAGATAAAAATAGACACAAATCAAATGCAATTGTTGCAACTGTATATATATATATATATATATATAATTGTATATAAAATTGTCGACATGCAGTATAAAACTATTAAATTAATTTTTAAAGCATAGCTCAGATTATTACATCTTGAAAGAGTTTCAGTGAGTTCATACTGAAATCTCCATCTTTTCAATGTAGGCCTTATTTTTAAATGATTTGGGATTTTTAAAGCTGCAACTTTATTGTAACTTTTGCCTCACCATCAGCATCTCTGTTTAACAAATTGGTTGTTACTTCACAAACTTTATTATGTATTTTAAAGTCAAATGAAGCCAAACGGACATTTCCCAGAAAATCAGACACGACAGCCCAAATCATAAATCATTATTATAAACTCATCATTGTGAATCAAGGAAAGTTAAGGCAATCGTTTTGAACACTGATCTGTCACATACTTGCTCAATTACTGATTTTTGTTCATTTTTAACCCAAAAAATTACAGACTGCAGCTTTAAATAAGATCACATTTGGAAAATTGTTGAAACTCCATAAGAATAAACATGTTTTTTAGCAGAAACAACTGAGATATAAAGACGTCATTTTTGTTTCTCTATGGGGGATAAATGTGTATTTTTTTGTAGAGAATCATTTCAGTTCTGATGTGACGTATCCGTATATCAAAAACTCAGTTCTACCTTTAAAGCAGTCCTTGAACTTTGGTTGGGTTCCCCTTTGAGCTTCTGTGGAAACACGGTTACCGCGGCTCTTGAACAAGACCAGACGTGCGTTTGGGTCTAGAACACATAACACAGGCAGAAACGCAGCCACGTATGAGCTCATGTGAATGCTAGATTCATTGAGACCAAAACGAATAGAAAACTAACAGAAACCAAAGCTTCACTTTCCATTAGGAGACCAAAGAGCCCATAAACAGTGACTCTGAGAGCCTGACACGGGCCCTCATTTCATGGGGCCATGATTGAATTTGTGGCATTAGAGACACACTCCTGACCTTGATCAAAGCCAGCTTCAAGCCAGCCCTGGAGGATCCAGGCCAGGACCAGGACTACTCACTCTGTCTGGGCTTCTTTGCAGACTCACGGCCCATTGAACTTATGAATACTGATGTACCACAAGTGCCTACAGTAGTAATGAAAGCAGATTCTGAGCCCTCTGAGAGAAAGGCCATTAAAGCCCAAAGAACATATGTAAGCGTGTTTGAAGACAGGTCAATCGAACATGACACGGCATAAGTCTGCTAGCTGTTACGGCGGATTAAGATTCAGTTCGAATGATTCATGCTAGTGCGGTACGACTGCTCACCAAAGAGGTAGAAAGGAAAAATCATAAAAAGGGCTGGAAGACAGGCATGATTTTTGGGAAATGGACATTTTTTCATTAAAATGTCCATCTCATCATACAGACTGAGTTTCACCAATAAAAGGATAAAATAATCAATAACAATCCCTTTTTCATTTTTCAAGTTTTAGTTGGAAAACCAACAGGAAAAAAGCACAGCTTTAAAGAATTGTACAAAAAAAGGTTTTTAAAGGGAATATCTAAAGTAAGACAGAGAGAGAGAGAGAGAGAGAGAGAGATGCTGATGTTTTTTGGACCTTTTAAAAGTCACTAGTGATGCCCCTGATAGACAAACCAAGACTGACATTAGTAAGTTAACATTACTCCATAAACACTATTTGAAGTACAATTAATGTTTTATAACAGAATATACATAAGCAAGATAACACAGAAACATTGCAGTCTATGAGAATGATGTTATTTCTGTTGTGTGTATCATCCATAGAATTTGCAAAACTAAAAAAGCATTTCTGTTACTTTATTTAGCATACGACACAAAGCTGAATTAGGATCATCTATTAAAGTAAACGTTTAAAGAAAGTTTATTAAAGAAAGAGAAATAACTATGACAAATACCTGCTACTGTTTTGCTCCAGCATCTATCTGACCAGGTATGTTTGGGTTGCCATGGAAAAATAGATGCGGTCTTAGGAGATGTGAAAGGAGACTGAAAATACCACAAACATTAGCAGCAATAAGCATCTCATTTTCTCCAACAACATGAGGAAAAAAAACAACGCATTTGTTTATCATTAAACACAGCTCCAAATTTCAATACAACTGATACAAAAAGAGGAAAATATTGAGGAAAGCTTTATTGCCACTAATTAGCTAATTCCAGGCTGACTGGAGATCTGTCTTTATTTAGGAATCATAATGTATGATTCCCAAACACACATAAATAACATTCCTATAATTTTAAAGTCAAAATATCTAAGACACATCTTCAGAAGTAGAACTTTACTTTTGTTGCTTTGGTCTTTTATCTGAACATTTGAAATACAGTTCTTATAAATCTTGTTCTTACAGCAAAACACAGAGACATATGTTTCATGTGCACTTTCAATTCTGTTTGTATGATTTTGAGGATGGACAGCGTTCCACACTCACTCAGTCTTCATCTAGAAGTGCATTCTACAATCTCCACATCTCCACCGCGGCAGCTGCATCCCATCACTGCATCACTACCGGGATAGAAAAGGCAGCTCTCACTAAAGCAAAGAAACCACAGGAAAAAAAGCAGCCCGGTGAAAAATGACATCTGCTGATGAGAAGGAAGTCTGAGGCGGCCCGGAAAGTGATTGTGTTTTTGGAGCTGAACACGGAATCGCCCTGACCGGTGAGGCATCGGAATGCAGGGTTGTCCGGTCTTTCTCCATTGCCATTTCCAACCCAGAACACACAAAATCAAAGAACTAAAAAGGAATTGCATCATTAATAAATGGCATCTGAAGGGATTTTTACAGCTGATGAAATGTATCCCTGTGTTTTTATTATGTGTTCAAAGCAAGTGGCAGATCGCATTAAAATAAAAGCTCTGAACTACACTTGATGTTTCCTGTGTGCGCGCAGACGGACAAACACTTGAGGACAAATCCACTTCAAAACACAACATTTTTTTTCCTCAAGTCGTGACGGATTTATTTGCCCATGTGGGTAAATGAATGTTGATCGAACTTTCCTGAGTAAAAGTAAATTGCAGAGACCTCGAGATTTTCGAATATAGACCAATAACGCAAAACAATTTAACATGACATCGTAATATGTTATAATAAATCACCTAACAAGTTACGCAGATGAGCTCACTTAGAGTAATCTGCAGGTTAAGCCAAAGTTAAGTTGAGTAAACTTGATGCAAATGGGCAGAAAATAGCAGGCGACATAAGAAAATAAAAACACTTTCCATCCCCACTTTCTCGCTCATTGACTGCACTTTTTCAGTTCCTAATCACTTCTGACAGCTTCCTGCCTCACGGCTATGAATGCTAGTCAAAGGACTGTCGACGCACCAGTCTGAGCTATCGCCGAGCTAACAGGGAACATTCTCAGAACGTTAGCAAATGTTCTCTAAAAGTTGTCTTAAAATTATCATAAAAGATTCTTACTGTAACATTAATAGGACTTTTTAATTTTATATATCATATATCAAAAACTTTATTCTTTTTTAAAATCTTTGAAAAATGTTTTTAGAACCAAACAATGATGTTTATTCTGGACATTTTTTGTTCTTGGCACTTTCAAAATAACATTTTTGTTACCTAATGGAAACGTTACAGAAATGTTCTTACAACCTACAAATTGTTAGCTGGGCTGTCTGACCACGTCACTGTAGTAACAGGAGCACCGTGCATCTGCTCATACCTCATCAAACACCAACTCATCCTTGTCCATCTCTTGAAAGTCCTCCATCTCTTGAAGAAGTCCAGCCTTCTCCTCACACTGTAACCCCTACACGCAGCCTGCAGGGGCAACACACACGGCCATGAATCATATACAAGCATAAATATTGTGTGTTATCCCATTAGGAAGATAAAACATGTTAACCTCTATTTAATTGCCCCGCGGTCTGCAGTTTGAACTTTCTGTGACTTTGGCTTTGTAAGACAAATGTAGCACCGGGTTGCCTTTAAATCTGCGTATTCCCGGCGGGACAAAAAGACTTAGCGGATCAGAACCCTGGCGCTCCCACTCCTGCGACGCGTTGGAATCTGATTAATCATTTTTTTTCCTCTCAGACTGAGTCCCCGGAGACACATTAAACACATAAAATATCCCTTAGAAGTTACATGCGAATAAAGCACTGCCTACCGATTTTAAACAAGCCCTTGGCGGTAATAATGTAACGAAGATGTTTTAATTTATTCGAGTTATTTATTGCATTCATAAAAGGAGGTACGGAAAACACCTTTCCAGAGGTATAATAAGCACCGGAGCAGTAGGTCAAGCAGTACATCTGTGTCTTTAAATTACGAAAAATTCTCACCTGAATACACACCATAGCACGGTCGCTTAGAAAGTTCTGGCCTCTCAGCGCAGGAATTTTCCATCGTACGAACATTTGATCTCTCGTTAGCTTTTGCAATTAAGCCTGGGAGGCCCCAGGACGTCTCTTCAACACGTATCTCCTCCAGCATCGCAGGACGACCACGACCGCCTCTCTGAGTGAAAGCCAATCTTATCTGATGACTCACCAAGGTCACGAATGACTAAATGAATGTCACCAACTTTGGGTGATTCATCTGCTTGAAAACATCTGGAGGGAGACGCACTGGGAATCCAGTGTTACTGAATGATTTAGTGTGGTTCCCTTTTATCTGCATTAAAAGTACCTTCAGACCATGCTAGATGTTTCCTCAAAATCTATATTTCTAATTACTCTATAATTATGGTGATTTCGACTCCGCCCACCTCCGGTCCCTTAGCATGTCCCCACCGTCAACAGTAAAAACCATCTCTGTCACTAAAAACCCTGCTATTATAATCCTCTGACACGGTTAAGCATCAACCCCAAAGACCCCCCAACCCCCAAAAAACACACACACACATACACACACACCAGCTAAATCTCAATTCAGCATGTAGTTATAAGAGTCAAACGTAATGTACATTTGTCCATTTGTATCAGGAACAAAACTACTGTTGAAACCTGTTGAAATCAAGTGCAAACACAAAGACGTATGGCTATAATGGTTAATTTAATTACCTCATTAAAACAAATCAATGTCAAATTACACATATAGTCCACACTGGACATCTTGAAAGCGGAACATCGTTCGAAGCAGCCAGAGTAAATAAATACAATCGTAGACCTTACACAGTCCCTCTACTGACTGACAGCCGAAACTCCCTCAGAGAAAAACTGGGAAAGGTTTTCATTTTTAATTCCAAACCGTTTTTTCAACCTGTTTTGGGCAGAACTAATGCACCTTTGCAGGTGCATAAATATGGTTTCTGGCTATAGAAAGTCCAATATTATTACCACAGGTTGATAGTTTGATATTAAACTAATCTGTTCAGTTTAACTTGTCACTCTATGTCTATGTATCCGCATTGGTTTAACATTGTATCGTGGCCAGACGGCGAAGGCTTCACCTTGCAAAGATCTGGGGAGTGACTGTGGGTCGGGTCAGATGTTAAATGGCTGCAGCAGTCCCCACGGGAGTCCAAAAGACTCTTTTGTGAGGAGTGTGTGGCGGAAGGGTTGAGAGGGGATCACTAAAGTCCTCCGAGCCATGAGAGACCTCAGCTTGAACCACAGGACACACAGACGTCTGCCAATCATCTTTAATGAAACATGCCGAGTGTTCGGCTGTATTTGCTGGTGGTCTATATCAGCATCCAGGGGGCTTTTATATTAATATGTAGACATTGAGAACATAAAACTAAAGAATGCATAATTTACATTTTTACATACAATGTAAAATTTATAATTTATCAGTTTATCAAGCTTTAAAAGTTAAAGCTTTAAAGTTAAAGTTTAAGCTCAGTTAAACCTTTGAATGATACTAAATAATTCACATCTACAGTCTAGATTTTTCTCTTTATAGAGGATCTGAATAGATTATACTAGTTTGTTTTAAATGTCAAACAAATTAAATATTTAACCGATAATTAAACTATTACATGTGATTTTTTTCTTGTTCGATGTTCATACTTTACTCTGAGTTAGCATTTAGCACCAAAAGGTTTTGCACTACTTTAGCATGGCATCAAAACCAAGACTTAAAGGTAATGGTTTTTATGTGTGATCTTAACCCAGGGTTAAAAATGAACCCAGGGTCAGCCGTAGTGTGTAGTGTGAAAAGACTAAGAGATCCAACTATTAACCAACCAAGTTCCAACCAAGTATTTTTCATCCAGCAGATGGTAAACACTGTAGATTACTCCGTATGAATCTTAACTTAACAGTTTATAAACTCCAATAAGACAGTTTCCCATCTTTGATTTTCCCACGTTTTTGGTGTTTTAATATTGTTCTTATGGACATTAAAGTCAAAAAGCACAATATTCTATAAAATACTCTTTCATTCAGCCCTTAAACTGTAAGTTGTTGAGTTTTAATCAGTATTTTGTGAAGACTGAAACTGGCTCTTAACCTGATCTCCATCATGTGTGGCTGTTTTGGACCGTTAGGGGGCGCTGATGTTGCAGAAGTCTGCTCATCATTCAACTTAATCAAGCTCGGCACTGTCTCCAGAAACAAGGACCTGAGGGAAAACAGGCATTTAAAAGATTTGCGTGGAGAAAATTTAAAGCGAAAAGACCACACAATGTGCTAAAACGTTATAAATTGATTGATTTATTCGTAATTTAAATTTGTTATTTTTTAACTATTAATTATAACACAAACAATTCCTTTTTTTAATAGCAATACATTTTAACCTACAAAAAATAAAAAACATTTTAAGTTACAAAAAAGTAAAAAAGAGGGGTCAGTAATTTTACTTTAAAATGTATGATACAAATAGCCTCTTTTACATTTTCTTTTGCATACAGACAAAAAATAGTGGCAGTTTACTGTAATATATAATGTTACTCCATTGGCTGTACACTGCAATCATAGAAAGTAACTTCAGCCCCTCCTCTCTCATCTCTGTGGCTTATATATTTACACTGAGCAGCTGAAATCAGTTAGGAAATGAGGATAAAACGTTTAATGAGTTTGACATTCTGGACCCAAGAGACTCACCCAACAGTGAAGTAAAAGGTTTGGTCAGTCTGCTTTTCTCAATCAGAACCTGCCTGATGACACTGGGCTCGGATTAGAAGTGAAAAAGGCTTTCCTGGCCTCAGTCCAGTAATATGACAGCCGTTCCAGACGAGCCCTTATTGCTTTTTTTGAGTCTGTGTTTAAAAGTGAGACGGTGTATGAGAAAACACAGGTGTTGCCGACTCTCTGCTGACTGAAGTAGAACTGATTTAAAGATCTGAGGGGGGAATGAATTCAGTAATAATGAAGTTATTGTACATATTATACTATTTTTGTAGAACTATTGTTATTTATTTATACGTTTTTGGTGATTAAAGCTGCAATCTGTAACTTTTTAGTTAGAAATCTTAAAGTTATTAAAGTAAGTACATAACAAATCGTACCCCTTATCTTACCCCGATTCCCAGTTTATGGCTTAATTTATTTTCTACATATGTAAAATAAGAATGTAAAGTAACCTGCAATTTAATTTTCAAAACAGAGATGGCGATAGAGACACAAAAGTTATGAAGTGTAGCTTAAATTGATTGTTTATTGATCCATCATAGTTTTTATCAGTTTTCTTCTTATTATTATTGCTATTATACTTAGTCCTCCACACTTGGAATCTATAGCAGCCTTAAGAATGTTTTGTACATGTTTTGACATGGTCATGTGACACCCAAATGGTCATGTGACACCCTCCCTTTTGCTCCTACTGCAACCCAAAAACTAATTCTATTCATCAATTAGTAAAAACTTCCCCGTAAACAGAGAGACTTTTAATGTCTAGGATCAATTAATCTAGCTAAAATCTCTCTGTTCTTCCAGACTCTAAACACTCCTGCTCTGTGAACTTCTTTGAAATGTCCCTCTGTCCTTTAATTTAGCCTGTGTTATCACTGGATGGGGATGAAAGAGCCGGAGAGAGAGGAAAACACTGGCTCTAATTCCGCTGTTGGCATTGAGGGTTAGACAAAGTTCAGCACAATACTAAAACTGAGTTGAGTGAATTTCCTAGCCGTCATTCGTGAATTAAACAGATGTAAAAAAAACATACATTTCAACTAAGACTTTATTTTAGGAGTCACACGCAAAAGGTGAAAAATTAAGTTTTAAAAAAATAATGAAATAATTACAATGCCTAAATATTTTGCTGCCGGCTAAAGAGGAACGTCAAACTGTATTAAAGTTCATGCAAGTTGGTAAGAAACATTCTGTCTGGAAAATAAATGTGCGTTTAACTTTAAACTATTTGAGCCATCCAAACTCACATAAAGTATGATGTCATTTTTTTTCCATTTTAACAAAATAAAGACAGACTGACTGGCACTTTAGTGCGAGACTAATTCCAACATGCTTCCATACCTTCTTGATCTACTTACTCTGTCTCTTACACATTTTCTGACCACATTAAAACATATAATTTGCTCATTTCAAATTAACCCATGTAAGTCCATTAAAAACACTTTAGAGCAAAAGCCCATTTGCTTAAAAAATATTCCTCAACTGAGCAAATATTTTCAGAATTACGAGCACTTAGGTCCACGTGTGTACAGATGTCACTGTGTAATCCAATAGCAGACACAGATACAATTGCTGGTTTGGTGATATGGCCGGAAGCTCAGCGGTACAGAAAAATGTTTATTCTACCTTAAACGCTCGGTGCACTTCCAGCCAAAGTCCCTGTTCACATTAGTTTCACATTCCCTGACAATTATGAAGTGCTTAGTGACTTTTACTGGAATGTTCACATGACAGCTTCTGACCAATCCGAGAAAAATCTTGCCATTAAAGAGGAACTACATCTCATACTAATACATACTAATAATCCTCATCAACAGCAAATATGAGAGCTGTGCTGGCAAAATGAGCCACAATGAGCAAAAGTTTACACAATGAGTTTTATTAAAAGACCTTTATCATGGTGTATCAGACATAAAATAAGTGATTCTGAAGCACCGGTCGTAATGAAAAGAGCAAAAAAAAAAACAGCAATTTTTCATGGATTATTAAAACAAAAAATCTAAGAAGGTTCACCTTTAAGAAAATGTACCATAAAGATGTTTGTAGGTGTTTAATTATTTGGAGCATTGGATGAAAGCTTAATGAACTCATTTTTTGTAAAATCCTTAAAATAGACCAAAATTGACATCTTTCACTCGTTTTGCCTGTAGCTCGTAATTCGTCTGTGCACATTTCAAATCATTTTGCCAGCTCGAGTAAATACAGGCATCAAAATATCTACTCAATCAGTCAGTAGGTATTTTGATATATAGTGATGATTATTTAGCTGTTAAATGGAAATGCAAAAGGCCCTAAACTGTCTCACATCTACCTCCTGCAGTAGTGGGTTGTCATGATAAGTTTTTTAGGTCTGTTGCATCTCTGAAGATTCAGAAGAACATTCTGCAGATCTAACAGAGATTCAAAATCTCCTCATGAGACAGACACACTCTGCTGTTTATATTTATTATAGACATAATTCTACTGTTAGGAATACAGTACAAATTCTAGCTTTTTTAAATTAGAACCATTAAGAGACACTAATAATGACTGACTAAATAGTTCTACAAATTAGCATTAGCAAAAATTCAATTTTAGATGGTTCTTAAAAATACAAATAAAATAACTTCACCAAGGTTATCTTTAAGAATAAGAACTGTTTTAGAATCAACTAGTTTATGTCTAAAACTTACCCAACAGACAGTTTTGACTGACATCCTGCGTCTTCAGAGAGACCAACTCCAGGAGTTAAATCCAGTCAGTTATACTAGGAAACAGTCAACCACCATTAAAAACAGTTAAACATTTTAACACTGAACATTTGCAGGGTTTTATTTTACATATGACTATTTCTTCAGAAAAAAAAGCTACCTTAATTAAATTATAATTAATTAAATTAAAACAGGTTTTCCTGGCCTGAAATCACGCCATTGGTTAGGAAAGTTTCTGTTTGGGGCTGGTCAGGATGCTCAGACATACAGAGCAATGTTTTGACAGCCCCACTCAGTGTTTACACTTTTCAGGGATGTTGACTCTGTAATGTTGACTCTGTAGTGTTGACCCTGCGCATTACCTGCGAAACAAAGTATTTACACATCAAAAAAAAATCCCACACTTCACTTTTGTAGAATTTTACTGTAAAGCTAAAACCCGTTGGCTGTGTCTCAAAATCTGGTTAACTGCAAATACATTATTTTTGGAAATCATGTGTATATTTAAATTTGTGTATGATCCCAAAAAATGCTGTCTAGTTAGGCAGTGTACTGAAGTTTTAGCCACAGCTATTTTCTACATTGAGGCTTACCTGTTTTGGGCTTCAGAGGGAATTTGGAACAAAGGTAACCGATAAGATTCCAAATCCCGGATGGAGGAAATAAGATTGTCATCCAGAGAAAGATTCCTCAAATGTGTGTTATTACGCAGGACAGGGGGCTACGAAAAAAACAAATGATTCCCCTCATGACTGTATGATCACACTGTAAATATTAACCTGTCTACTCCAACCATAAACACTGTCCTATGAGAAAAGATGGGTGGAAACTCAACCCTTACCCTGAATTTAAGATCTCACTGACTAACATTTACACATTAAGCACAACAGATAACAATAATTCAATTAAACTGACCACAGCATAGAACTGCGGTTAAATATTT
>JAZGTK010013141.1:0-14494 GCA_036877625.1 Ambastaia sidthimunki | reverse complement strand
GAGCAGTCTGACAGTGCATGAATTGTTTCAAGCTGGACGTTTTGACCCGTATGCTCCTTGAATGTTTCCAAAATTTAGAGGGTGTGAACTGACCCTTGGGATGCTTTCCAAGGTCTTCTCTGCTATCTATGGATCTGTCTGGTTCATTCTTAATGGATGAATTAAAGTGAATAAAAAGGTTTTTTTTTAAACTTACAAGCTATTGTAATGATTTTTGTTAGCTCTTATGTTGCAGTTCCAGACAAAAACTGATCCAAAGTAGAGCTTGCACTGTTGCACCAGTTTACAGTGTTAGTCACTCACCATATGCAGTGCAGTATTAAATGCCTGACAGGAATGCAAGTGAGGAACAAAAGTTTGCAAATGCCATTGAATGATTATTGCTGCTTGTTTTGAGCAGGAACAGAACAACAGACCCAAAATGTGCTTATAGTTTCTGTCAGCCTCTGAGACTTATTTGTATTGAATATTATATTTGTATTGTATGTGAGCATAAAATTAAGCTGAAATGTCACTTCACTGGGTTCTGTTTTTTTTTAAACAAAATTTCCTCCTAGGCTTTGTAACCCTCTAATCCAAGGTTGTCAAGTTTGCTACGAGGTTGCGCAAACAAAATGAATTTGACACAATGGAGTTGTTATTGAGTGACATGCCCCATTTTTAAACCTGACCCAAGGATGCTGTTCATCATCTTTAGTACCTTTCAATATTGATCCCTGTAAATCGCAGCATGTTGTATCTGCGCATCTCCTGCGAGTGTCGCATTGGTATCCAAATATGTAACGCTGCTTTCTGATATTTTAGATATGAACGAATGCCTGATCAATAATGGAGGCTGTTCGCACATCTGCAGCGACATGACTGTTGGCTATGAGTGTGACTGTCCACCGGGACTCCAGCTCATTGATCGCAAGACCTGCGGTGGTATGAAACAACTACATTTGCTGTTCAGATAGTCAAAAACCAATCTTAGTACAATTTTAAAGATATAAAACTGTCTTCAAGAAGAACTGGGAAATGTATTTCTTGTGGGTTTTCTCTGCAGATGTCAACGAGTGTCTCAACCCTGGTATATGTAGTCAGATCTGTATAAATCTTAAAGGAGGCTACAAGTGTGAGTGTCATAATGGCTACCAGATGGATCCTACAACTGGAGTGTGCAAGGCTGTGGGTAAGAAAACCTGAGTTCTTGTCTAAATATATTCAAGTTCACTTTAAATCCAAACCTCCGTTCTTCAGTTTATCCCATGAGATTTAAATTAAATTTTATTGAATTATTGGCTTTTCCAGTCAAACAAGTGAGTAGTAATTGACTTGTATTATAAATGTCATGAACACCTGCGATGGTACGTTTTATTTGCAGTGGTTATTTTCAATAATTAAAAACTAGAGTTAATAATTCTGCTTATACCACAGTATGTTGGTTTCTCAAAGACATTTTTCCAGGTTATCTTCTCTAAAATGCCCATTATCTGCAGTGCTACTTATTTTTATGCATTTGTTTGTCTTGCTGCTGTGGTGCAAAATGTTAACACGTTATTTAAAAAGAAAATCTGTAACTACATAGTCACCATTAATTCTCCAAACAGTTAAGTAATCAGAAACAATAACTCAATTCCTTAAGATGAAAAAGCTTTATACAGTGTAAATCTAGCATTATATCTTGCAGTTTTAGCATAAAGAATTTAGAGGTCAAAGATCAGTTGACACTGTAGGTGGCATTAGTCTGTGAATTCCAGGGATTATGGCTATTTTGCATTCCCAGGTAAAGAGCCCTGTCTCATCTTCACCAATCGGCGAGACATTCGTAAACTAGGCCTTGAGCGACGTGAATACACTCAGATTGTGGAGCAGCTGCGGAACACTGTGGCTCTGGATGCTGACTTCATTCAGCAGAGAATCTTCTGGGCTGATCTGGGGCAGAAAGCCATTTTCAGGTAACTACTGAAATGCTTGTTTTTAGTCAAGCCTCGTTCTCCATTCTCTCTTTCCTAACTTCTTCTGTAATTCCATATTTTTCTTGTTTGGCTTTTTTCCACAGCACAGTTTTGGACAAGCAGGAAGATGAGGCAGGTCATACCAAGGTGATTGACAATGTTCACATGCCTGCTGGCATAGCAGTGGACTGGATTTACAAAAACATCTATTGGTCAGACCTGGGCAGTAAGAGCATATCTGTGGCCAACTTCAATGGGACCAAGAGGAAGGTGCTGTTTGACAGCGGCCTGAAGGAACCAGCATCCATTGCTGTAGATCCTCTATCAGGGTAATTCAATAAAAATAAGCATCAAAAATTCTTTTTGTCTGATTTGTTTGCAGTTAAAGCTTTAAGTTAAAATTATTTTATATATTCTGAGTTAAGCTTATGAGTTTCAGTTAACTGTATCCTGGTCCTTCAAAAAAGGTTTCTGTATTGGTCAGACTGGGGTGAACCAGCCAAGATTGAGAAGTCTGGAATGAATGGAGTTGACAGACAGGTCCTGGTTGACATTGACATTCAGTGGCCCAATGGAATCACTCTTGGTGCGTAATGCTTAGGTTATTTTTTTTGGGAATACTTAAATCATTACTTGAATCAATAGATATTTTTATGTTTATTATATGTTTAGGGTTTGGGGTTTCAACAAACATCACTAAGTATTACAAATCTCTATGTAACTTATCCCACAGAATTTGTGCTATAGATGTAAATGGTACCTTATTGCTTTTTTTGAGCAAAGATGTACAGTACTATTACTTTGAGTGTTTGCAACTATGATTATTTTCTTCTGTTGGATAATACAAGTGAAAAAGAAAAAAAGAGATATGGCTCAGATAGCTCCTTAAATGTAAGTGTAAGATCCATAGTGTCATGGAGAGTCTGGGGTGGGCTCTTTTGATCTTGACCAGTAAACAACCAACTAGCAAACACCCAGAATACACAAGCAATTCAACAGCATTGTGATAAATACCACTATAAAGTGTCTTGTTCTAGAGTTTTTTTTGTGAAAACAAATAAAACCTGTTGTCTTTCTCAGTTGTAACTCCTCTCTCTACAGATTTGATTAAGAGTAGACTTTATTGGGTGGACTCCAAGCTGCACATGCTCTGTAGTGTGGACCTAAATGGAGACAACCGCCGAAAAGTGCTGCAGTCCCCTGATTACCTCGCTCACCCATTGGCTCTAAGTGTTTTTGAGGTACACAAACCCAGAACTATCATAGCTGACACCGAATTTAAAATTAAAATGCAATGATTGTATAATATAATGCTATGTTTTATATATCATGTTATTTATTGTAATAATTTAATGTTATATGTTTTCGCACATCAATACAATTTATTGTATTCATTAAAGCATGTACTTTGTGTAACTTGTTTGCACTGTTTTTACCACATTCTAGGATCGAGTGTTCTGGACAGATGGTGAAAATGGGGCCATCTATGGTGCAAACAAGTTTACTGGATCTGATGTAACAATGTTGGCCAGCAACCTCAACGAGCCTCAGGATATCATTGTGTACCACGAACTCATTCAGCTGTCTGGTGGGTCTTGCATATTTCTGGCTTGTTTGAAACAAACTACACATTAACTGAAGCAGTCAAGGAGAGTAAATTTAGGCACCATTAGCAATGACTCAAATGTTTACTCCATTGTCTGCTTTGATTACTGCCAATATCTCCAGCTAACACCTTGAGATCAAAGTGTTTGTTGTGTTCTCAATACAGGGACGAACTGGTGTAATGAGAAGGTGGAGAATGGAGGCTGTTCATTCATGTGTCTGCCAGCTCCACAGATTAACAAACACTCCCCCAAACACACCTGTGTGTGTCCACATGGTCAAACACTCGCCTCGGACGGATTCCGCTGCAGACCAGGTAAGTAACTGTTGCTGTGTAACCAAATGACGTATTGGTTTGTACCTGTAACGCACTATTCATTTCCACTCTGTCATAGTTTTTAAGTGTTTCACCCCATCTATTTGTGTCAGCCTGAAAAAATCTGTTTCCTTGCCATTACTTCTGTGTCTGATGTATTAGTTTAAGTCAATCGGGTTGACCATTGTTGGTAAAAAGCCATTTCATTGTTTGCCTGAATTCAAAGTTAAAATACTGTAAAGCCCTTTAGTCAAAACTCTGAAGTATGAATCACTCACATGGATCAAGGAGTTGTCCTGATTTGACTGATGCTTTAAATTTGTAGTACATTTACATTTACGCTTTGGCAGACGTGTTTATCCAAAACGACTTAATACATTCAAGGTATACAATTTATCAGTATGTGTTCCCTGGGAATCTAACCCACAACCTTTGCACTGCTGATTCAAGGCTCTGCCAGTTGAGCTACAGGAACACAGAAGTATTAGAGTTAGTAATAACAGTCAGCCAGTCTCAAAGGATCCTCTGTCTGCTAAACAGAATTTTATTCTGAAGTACAGTCTTGATTGTAAGTCACAGGTGTGTGTCTTAAGGTGATCAGTCGCTGTCATTTCATGGTCTTGTTGTTTGTCATTTTTAGCCACTGTTCTGACTGCAGCCATTTGAATGTTTAGAAATGCTAAGCATAAAATGAATGGTAATGAAGAGCATGTTACATCCAGGAGTCCAAAGCATTCCGAACTGGCTAGGGGACTATTATTGTGCTCTCTTATGACAGAGGCTTCTACTGCTGCCCCTCAAGATGGAGGCAGGGTGACACCTCACCCCAGTCACCCTCAAGGTAAAGCCGTCACAAAGATCTTAACTGCATGTGCATGGAGGTCCATGCCATTTGATGCATCCTGTCATAACAATAGTTTGCTACATGATCAAGTCCGTAGAAATGGCACATTTTATAAAGATTTCTACGCTTTTGCAGTAGAGTTTTTGCATTGGATTTGAGATGACTGACATTTAGGGAAGGTTTAGTGAAGTTTAGGTGATCTCAATCTCAATAGCACGTCTCCTGGAAGTGTTTGACTATGTGCACACTGTTTGTACGTACTTAGTACTTGGTTCTAGACTCAGTTGTTTATGTGTCTGAATCACAAATGCTATGTTAGAAATCACGCTGTAGCTTTAAAACAATGCTGTGTGTCCTCACTATGCTGATAACAACACAACAAAAGATGCCATCCCAAATCCTTCCCTAGTGACTATACTCAGCTGTTCCCTTAAAGACCCTAAAATATAAAATACTTTATATAGTAAAGATATATATTTTATTGCGTGTTTTATGTTGCGTGCATAGGATAATTCAGAAATACATAAGCAATATAGTGTATTTTGACTAAGTTATTTCTGATTGGTTGTGAGAAGAATAGTGTAGTTACTGCATCAGCTTGGCAGAAACTACCTGATCACACTAACCAGTCGGTCAACCGAACTTTTAAGTCTAATGCTAGTTCCACCTAACAACCTAACATGAGCTCGGGTCAAGGCAGTAATGATTTATGATTATGTACTTATTTTTTTAATTGGTCGCTGCTGATATTTGCTGCATAGTGTGTAGACTTACAGCTTTGTATTTGTAATCTAACGCGTTATAATTTCAGTCAGTCATTATATTTGTGGTATGCATTTGATGAAAGTCAGTGAAGAATGAATTGTCTGTTCCTATGGTACTAAGACAATAATTTTGTTTTAAAGTGTCTGCAGAACCAAAGGTTGCCTCTGAACCAGTTCATGCTGGTAAGGCTATTTGCCTTCCTCTGCTAACAATTACCTATACATCTTAATGTAGAAGTAAAACTGCTAAACTTCTGTATTTAGAATATAATTTTTTATTTAAAAAAACAAGACTGGCTGTCTGTCAGAACCTAGTGGGGTTTGTTTTCCTTCTCTTTTTGGTTCACTTCATCCTGTTGCTGTTTTCGTGTCCTCATTATTGTGTTCAAAGTTCATTTACAGCATTACTTAAATATTACTTTGCTTAGTCAGCTCTGGTTATGGTTGGTAATGTTTCTAAATCTTACTTTGTCCTGTTTGTAACCATCAGAAGCAAATATCAGTACATCTATACATGAAGTCAATTTATCAGCCAAAGGGTCTGCTGCTGCCTGGGCCATTCTGCCTGTGTGTAAGTACATCATTTAAATTCAGTCTTGACACCTCAGAACTTCTTAAAGGATAAAAAGATCAGGCAGTATATAGTGTGCGTGTGCGCGAGGTTATATGTACTGCAAAAAACGCCCTAAAACACTTAATTTGATTCTCTCTGGAATGAGAAAAATGTATATAGCCTTAAACTATTTGGTACTTATTGAATTTTTTTTATTGTATTTTACATCTTGCCCAAACTTTGTTTGCATAAGAAATTTGTCACAAATTCTCTCATTTTTCACCATTCCCTAATATATGAATTCACTGTTCTTTGCCTACAGTGTTGCTGGCGATGGCTGTTACAGGTGGTTACTTAATGTGGCGGAACTGGCAGATCAAAAACAAGAAGAGCATGAACTTTGATAACCCAGTATACCTAAAGACCACAGAAGAAGACCTCACTATTGATATCAGCAGACACTCTGCCTCTGTTGGTCACACATACCCTGCTGTGAGTTATGTTTATTGTCTGTGATAAATAAATCCATAGACGTGACATTTCAAATATTTTGTAACTATGAGGTAAATGTCTATGGAAAAAAGTATATAGAAAATTAGAAAGGTTGTGTGACCTTATCTGTGGTTATGGAAAATTTCTATTATGCTGTTTTATAATGTTTTTATTTCACGGTAGAATAAATTTTGCATGACTGTTTTCTTAAACTTTCGTAAAGGTTGGCAGACGGAACAACCTCTTCCTAAGATTTTGTTGTATTTCTATGCTTACAGATTTCAATGGTAAACACAGAAGATGACTTGCCATAACCAGAGCATTGCTCCAGTTTATTTGCCACTGCACCAATGGCCACTGCTGCGGATTTAGCGGCCTCACAACCAGATGCCTTTTGATGTGCATTTCTTCATTTTTTCCCTCAAAGAAAATGTGATTTTGTGGTATGAGAGAGAATGTTTTTCTTGCACTGTGTGCATCAAAAGCATCAAGGAATTCTGAGGGCATGGCTTTTTACCTCCGTTTACAGCATATAATTGTCCCAAAATGATTCAACAGCCTTACTTCCTACTTAGGATGTTGGTGATGTTGCTGGAAAACTGGAATTAAAGTCTACATGATCACTTGTGTGTCTGGAATATTTAAATTAAATTCATATTTTAGATGGTAATGTCTTCAACATGTATGTCATTTCGTTTTCCTAATGAACATCATTTCCGAGAAATACATTCTTATGAAGCTTATTGTGTCTTTCTGGGTTAAAAAGCTCTATAGTGCTGTTACACCGTTTGTAAAACACTGTATATATCTCTCTCTTGAAAACATAATCAGGACTCCACAAGCACTTTGGTCAAATGTTCCTCTGTAAATAAAATTGTACACATTTGACAGACGATTTTGCTATGGTTGGGCATTGTACCAGGGTAGAAGATAATGTATTTAAAATTTGTTAAAACTATTTTGTATGTTTGTGTGCTGTTCCTGTGACCTTTTATAGCAGTGTACAGAGAAACAAAATGCTCTGTATTGTGAAAAGGAAACATTTGCAAACACTAAATAAAATGGTTTAAATTAAGTTACTGTCAGAAAATCATGTCAAAATGATCATGCGTTTCGAGTGCACAAAAAGTGGTCACTGTCTGATACTGGTGAATTAAGAATCAGTGGAAGCAAACTGGTGTTGGTAAACTAAATCATTTTCTGTAGAAGAATGACTAATGCTGTATGGATAATATGAATCTGTCCTACATCAAATATTAGTGCTAGAAAGAAACTGTCAAGAAGCGCTATAGTGTTTTTACAATGTTACATTGCTTCAAAGCAGCTTTACACATGACAGTGAGATATAGAAAACTCAGTAACACAAAGAAATTACCAAACAGTGACAAAGAAAGAATGAATGAAGTTGCTCAAGACATCCAATCCATTTTATGCACATAAACAACACTTCCAGGTCGTGCCTCCAACTGAACTGTCACTTAGTTCAGTGGGCTTGGGTTCATAAGTGGGGAACACGTTTTTCACGTGGCCTTTTGGCATGAATCTTTATACACTGGTATAATCTTGCTAATTAAATAGAAGTGTAGAAGTATAACTTCATGGTCATTTTTCATTTTAAAATGCATGTTTAGGATTCTCTGTGAACTCTAACAGAGATGCTTAGAATGCAGGTCAACGTCTCTTTCCAAAATGGTTGCCATCAATAGAGATCTGTATGTTAAAAGATAAGATATTAAAAAATTGATT
This sequence comes from Ambastaia sidthimunki, assembly GCA_036877625.1. NCBI lineage: Eukaryota > Metazoa > Chordata > Actinopteri > Cypriniformes > Botiidae > Ambastaia > Ambastaia sidthimunki. Next base: position 6,237 of record JAZGTK010013141.1, on the reverse strand, counting down.
GCTGCATTTTTACGTGCCACATGTATGACATTCTCTTAGAGGAAATCTGTAACTGTAAGACAAACGAAAGACAGGGTCGGAAAAGTCTGGAAGAGGATAATGGTATTTAAACTTTTAAGCTCTTAAATCCCCTCTGTCAGCAACATTGGTTGCTGCTGCTTCCTGCAGTTGCTCAGGGGTCTGACTCAGAGGTATTACAGGCATGTACTACCTCTACACCCTCAGTAACTGGTGCACCTGCATGCCTGGGAGATTGCTGACACTATGATCAAGCTTAAGGGCCGGAGACAAAGCCTGTTTCCCAACTACAAACTTGGGGTCACAGCTCCTGCTCCCGAGGACCCTGAGGATTCTGAGCTTCCTTTTGGCCAACACAACTGGGTGAAACCCTGGAATTCAATGCAGGAACTGAGTGGAGATATTTATGATCTCTACACAGAATATGAAGATGAAGAGGAAGATAAATTTTTGTCCAGCCCCAGTAAGCTCTCTTCTCCAACTAAAAATTACATGCTTAACATCAATGTGGGAGGCAAGGTCTACCAGATCTCCTACAGGGTAGCGGCAAAGTATCCCAAGACAAGAATTGGTCGCCTTGCCACATATACTGACCACAGCAGAAAACTTGACCTCTGTGATGATTACACTGTGCAGAACAATGAGTTTTTCTTTGACCGAGACCCAGACATATTCCACAACATCTTTAACTTCTACAGAACTGGAGTTGTCTGGATCAAAGACGAATTGTGTCCACGAAACTTTTTGGAAGAAATCAACTACTGGGGGGTTCGCATCAAGAACACCCATCGCTGTTGCCGAATATCATTTGAGGAGCGTCAAGATGAACTTAATGAACAGCTGAAGGTGCAAAGGGAACTGGAAGCAGAGGTGGAAACTGAGGAACATGAGGACCGTTTCCAAGATATGGCTTTTGGTCACACACGTTTCCTCATTTGGAATTTGATGGAGAAGCCATTCTCATCAATTACAGCCAAGCTTATGGCAGTGGCATCCAGTTTCTTTGTGCTGGTATCACTTGTGGCTATGACTCTTAATACAGTTGAGGAAATGCAGTATACAACTACAACTGGCCAGCTAAGTGGTAAAACCTATTGTGAGTATGTGGAGACTTTCTGTATTGCATTTTTTACCATGGAGTATCTGCTTCGTCTTGTGTCCACGCCTGATGTTAACCACTTTGTAAGGAGCATGCTGAATGCTGTGGATCTGATTGCAATTCTTCCATTATATCTTCAGGTGATCCTGGAATGTTTTGAGAATGAAGACCATGGGAAACATGGTAGTGATATTGAGACTGTTGGACGGGTTGGTAAATTGGGTCAGGTTTTGCGCATCATGCGCCTCATGCGAATCTTTCGAATCCTGAAATTAGCACGGCACTCTACTGGACTTCGAGCCTTTGGCTTTACACTCCGGCAATGCTACCAGCAAGTGGGATGCCTTTTCCTTTTTATTGCCATGGGAATATTCACCTTCTCTGCCATGGTGTACACTGTAGAGCATGATGTGCATCAAACAAACTTCACCAGTATTCCACATGCTTGGTGGTGGGCAGCTGTAAGTTGTTTTTCAGATGTTTTAAAATGTTGTTCCCTGTATGGTAGAACATGTAAAGGAACTAAAGGAACTAAAGCTTAGAAGATCCACCTTAACTATGGCCTTAATGCAATTAAATGCATCCTCTCAACTGTGTCAAGTTCACACAGAACAACAGTCTTTGTCATCAACATGTCAAATATTGACTGTTCCTCACATAATCATTTACTTCTCTTCAGAGTTGCATTTTTAGTGATGTAGTGTTTGGTTAATAATCATTTGTGACTCAGTACTATTTAAACATATATTTTTATTTGTTTTTATTTGCACATGCACTAAAGTATTGTTCATACATTTATTCCACAGGTGAGCATCTCCACTGTGGGCTATGGTGACATGTTTCCAGAGACTCATCTAGGCAGGATTTTTGCATTTGCCTGTATCTCATTTGGCATTATTCTCAATGGGATGCCAATCTCCATCCTATTCAACAAATTCTCAGACTACTATACAAAGCTGAAAGCCTATGAATACACCTCCTCCATAAAGAATCGGGGAAAAGTGAGGTTTGTCAAAAGAGCAGCCAAGACATTTGCAGAACGCTTCTAGAATTCTATGCATTACCATATCTATCCAACTTTAATATGCTTTTTAAGTGCTTTGAGATGCTGCATCAATGCATTAATGTGCACTGTAATAAGTAAACTTTAAAAAATAAAACAATTTGATGGCAAGCATTTTTGAATTCATTTTTAAGGACTTTCATATGCAAGTCTGCCTTCCTTAGTCAGTACTTCTAAGTACTACACCCTTTAATAGGGTGACGAGTAAACTACCAGTATAGTTTTAAATAAGCACAACTATGTGCCCCTGACGTTCCTTAAAGTAAAAAAAAGTTGCTTTACATTTACTCAACTTTATTAAATCTTATATTTAGATATCTCACCCAGACTCTTATGCCCCTCCCACCAGCTCTAACAAATATACAAGACAACAGTTAATAAACACTACTTGTAATGTTGTTAAACACTTATCTCAAACTATGAAATTGAAACTATGAAACTTATCTCAAACTATATGTAGTACAGCAAATCGTGCCACAAACACAAACATTAATAGAAATCTGGGATAGACTAAACATGATTCTTAAAATAATCAGTTCAAGGTTTAACATTTAGACATTGGTCATTGCACCAAGAGTGCAGACAAGTGGAATGCAATTAAATCTGTAGCTAATACAAACATTAATAATCCTTGGGAATCGTTCTAAGGCCAGAGAGTCAAGGACAGATGGAAGCGGAGGAAGTTACAAAATTAATTTCAAGCATGCATGTCTCCACTTTTTAAGGCTACACCCTTGTTTTTTATGTGGAACATCTACAAGCTTTTTTTCCTTTTTTTGTATTTAAATGGTTTCAGTTAAAAAAATGAAAAGGCACCTTACAAAAGTGTTTTCAAAACAATATTAAATCAGCATAAATACTGTGTAAAAATACTTTCATTGTTCTCCTAAATTAGGGCTTTCCAATGCTTAAAAGTCTCATTTTTGTGAAATTTATTTTTTTGAAATGTAGCCCAATTCTCATTTCTTCAGCAACACTTTCATCTGCACTTTGAAGGAGGCTGTGGAAACCCAATCAAAACCAAATAAGCAGATAAAACTTTAACTAAATGTAAACCAATGCAAACGTTTAATAGTTTAAACGTGATTTGATGTTGGATTGGTGGAAACAAACAGCTCAAGCATTGCATACAGACAAACAAATCTCTCACTGCTTAAATACTTAAGATTATAAGAGATTATAAAAGGTTATATACAATTACTAAGGCAGAGATCAGGAGTGGAAAGCACCCACGATCCTTTGCAGGGTGACTGACTCAAAGGTTTGCCTGCTTGAATGGCAGCTGGGAGCCACAGTTTATCCCTTTATCTGCGTAAAGACAACATGATGAAATAATGAAGCAGGACTGTGAAAGATTTTGCTTAACCCAAAGGTAGTTTCTCTAGCTCTGGCCCTTTCTCTGTTAAAGGATGGCATAACGGAAAAGCAGCAAACTTGTTGTGATAGAGGGCTTGTTTATTGCCAGTCTTTGTGAATCAGGGGCATTATAACATAAATGTACAGAGATTTTTTTTTTTTATATGCGAGTCTATTAAGTGTATTTAATTAAACACATTGCTCATGAAACAATGGTGGCTGCAGTTTGCTTACACCCACCAACTAAAAGAAAATATTTGAGCTAATTGGAGAAAATAAAAGTGAGGTGATTTATTTTTAATCTGTATATGTGAAGATAATAAACTCACCAACAAAGAACTATGGCACCACGGTTTACTGAAGCCCATGTCTTGAGGTTCTCTATTCCCACCTTCTCCAGCAGAATCCTGGAAAAACTCTCTGTGCACCACAATAAGGCTGTGTAAGTAAAACATTGTGTAAGTAAAACATTTAATTCGTGGAAACCAAATTACTTTCAAATGTCCTGCTATGAAACTTTAAAGAACATCTGAGAGCAGCCTCAAAATTCATTGCAAGGTTTTAGAACAAAGTGAGTCCAAAGTGTGATGTTTTGTACCTTCTCTTTCTGCCTTCTTCATCTTGTCATCTTGTTTGATCAACCATTTCAACACCAGGTGACCAGCGGGATGTTCTGCCATATGCAACTGTAATACATGAGACAAAAACTATTACATTAACAAAGAAGTTAAAAAAGGAGGGACCTTTACGTAATGTTGCATTATTGCATTAAGAACTAGATGAAGAACAAAGGAATGGAACATTTAAAGCACTTGATGGTGATCATTTTGTTAAGCTCCATCTACCTGTTATTAAATATAAGAACATCCTGAAAAGCAGTTTTGCACATCCCTAATATAAGCAGACTAGAATATTCAACTTTGCACAAAAATGTAACTAAGAAAGTAGGATTAAAACAAAACGGGATTACAGCGATTAAAACAAAAATCTATAACTTTTTTTGAAGAGTTACATACTGATAACATACTACATTTGTGTCTAATTGCCATACAAATTTCACAACACCAACATTAAACATAACTTTATCATTTACATTGACCTGGATGTTTTTTATGAGACCCATTTATAGATTGTATTTATATAAATGTGGCTGTTTACCATTGCAAACTTTGCACTGTAAGTTTTAAAGTTTTCACTAGAACCTTGTGATCCTGAAAAACAACAAGCATGAACAGAAACGCGTTACACTAAAAGGACAACAGCAATGATGAACTAATGTGGAACTGTCTTAAGGTGTTCAGACCTTGGGTGTGCTGTGCCACAAGCAGTGCATAGTTACTCTGACTCCATCATGTGTGTGTGCCAAATACACCACTGCCTCTCTGATGGACTCTATCATCTCCTGTGATGACACACACACAACACAAATTAATTAAAGATCATAATAAGCTCTGATATTGCTGGTCATGTGACTCACTGTTCTCTGTTTGGCTGGTGCGTGCTCAAAGAAGTCCAGAAAGACTTTATGAACAAGTGAATGTTTAATTACAGCCTCCTTGTAAAGAGAAAGTGGTGTATTAACACACACTGCGTTTAATACTGAACAATGTGTTCAGTATTACATTATTTGTTTGTTCAAATAATGTTTGTTCAGTAAACATTATTTGTTGTCGTAATAATAAATAGCTTTTGCTAGTTTTGCCCTTTTTTCCTTATCACAGTCTTTCCTGTAATTTCATAAAACAGTTACACAGAATTAGACAAAAAGTTGTATCGTTTTCACCTGCCAAGTGGCTCATTTTAAAATACTTACTGTTCTACTATCTCCCACACTTGTTTAGCTCTGCTCACTATCTGGTAGTTGTCCTATTTATCATTCTGTTGCCGATTCTGTTTCAACTCTTTCTTTTTCAGCTTGTATTCATCCCATATGGGTTTCTTCCCTTCTGGGGCTGGAAGGAACAAAATAGCTCTTGATTAACATCAGAATGTGACCACTTATAATTTTATATAAATATAATTAAATATATAACAAAATAGCTCTTGATTAACATCAGAATGTGACCACTTATAATTTTGTATAAATATAATTAAATATATAACAAAATAGCTCTTGATTAACATCAGAATGTGACCACCTATAATTTTATATAAATATAATTAAATATATAACAAAATAGCTCTTGATTAACATCAGAATGTGACCACTTATAATTTTATATAAATATAATTAAATATATAACAAAATAGCTCTTGATTAACATCAGAATGTGACCACCTATAATTTTATATAAATATAATTAAATATATAAATATTTGTACCTTCCTGTTTGCTTTGACCATCCGGTTGTTTTCTCTTCCCAGGAAACTTGCCATTTGTGGGTTTTTTGTTGAATTTCTGTAGTCTTCCACCCGCACCTGATTTTTTAAAACTCTTCCCTTTAACCGAGTTATAATTTTTGAATGGCCGTTTGCCAGCTAGTTTTCCATCAGGTTTGCCTAATAAAATTAAACACATAAATCAATGCATTTGGGACATATTTCAAAAGGTTTATATATCTGCCTAAGTATGCATGTATGTATGTAAAAAAATGTACGAAAATTCCCATGTCAAAAACTAACTTAACTTAAAACATGATTACATGAGCATACTGTGACAGTACACAGTAAAAAAGCTGAATAAATGTAACATGTATTCTTT
>JAZGTK010013139.1:0-14497 GCA_036877625.1 Ambastaia sidthimunki | reverse complement strand
ATATATGGCTTTCCCTTCTCTGCTGTTATCTGTGCAGAAGATCCATCACAGGGTTGTGAATTGTGACATATAGTCCTGCAGCAACATTAAGAGTAGATGTATAATTATAGACTATCAGTGACTCGTGTGTATGAAACTGTCTTTGCCTGTCTTTCAGTGTGTCACACACAACGTTTGTTAATGTCACGGCTGTGTGCGAGTGTTATTTGGACCCGCTGATCTTATTTAGACCTTCCACCATCTTTTCTTTCTCGCCTTCACAAATAAGGATTTTTGAGACAACAGGGTGTAAAAGTAAAGTCTAATTTGCTATGGGTCAGATCTCTTGACATTTAGCAAAAGCAACCTTTTATCTAATTCAGCAGTGCAGACAAACCTTTCGCCATTTGTCTTGCGCTTGACATTTCTTTATTTTCTGAGCGATTACCTGAAGAAAAAGGAAAGAACCTTTCTGATATTTATCTTCAGTCGGCTTGAATACACAAAAAACGCTTCGTCCAAATTTCAGTGTTTGTGTCATTAAGTGATTTGCATAAGTCCCAGAAGAATCAGGGACTTCAACAAATGGCCACAGTTTACAGTAGTCTTGGTCTTTGGTCTCAGTAGTCTTGGTCTCCCGAGGTGTTTGTAAGGATCATCTGTGAGAACTGTGAGCAGGAGAGAGCAGAAGATTGTCTCATTGTTGTCTCACTGGGCATGTTTAATTCTCCAGCACAATACAGCCTCTGACACCTGCTTGACCAGGTGTGTGCAAGATTGTGTGCTTGTGTTTTTTTTGGGTTTCCAAACAAACATCACTTGGTTTTATATTTTTATATGTTGTCTAATGCAGGTAATAATGCGATGCAATTTTTGTCGCAGCTCTATTGCAACTGATTTTATGTAGGTGGTGTCAAAGACGTAAAACACCAAGAAACAGGATAATAAGACACTTTATGATGCAAATACAAAATAAATTCATATACAGAATCAATAATATTGTTAAATACACGCTATACAATGCAATAAAAAACCAGACAGTGGAAAAACAGATACGTTTGCTGTGTTTTATGAGCAGGGAAAAGTGACTCGTATAGCCACAAATCCTGTTAGGTGAATGTATTACAGGAAAAATGATCATGTACCGTAAACTGCTTAAGGCGTCTGTTCTTAGTTTTTTGCCTGGGGAATAAACTCTGATCGTGAGTTTAGTGGATTGTGTTATTATGAGACACAGTAACAAGCTCAACTAGGGAGGCCAGATTCTGAACTGAATTCTCATAGTTTCAGGATCCAGACGTGACGATGGTTGCCAAATATTTGTTGAATTTAAAGGAAGGTCAGAGCTTGTAATTTGTGGTGGTGTTCGAATTGATCTTTGAGTGGCCTTTCGCTCTGATCCGTCGTGCAGTAATAGTGAGCAATAAGAATACTTGCTTTGGTGCAACGATAAAATTGCTCATTTGCTGGCGGTCCGCGAGGAATTCATTGAGCGTACGTGCAGCTGTTCTTTTCAGGGTGTTTCAGAGACCTGCAGGATTTCAAACCAGCCAACAGTTTCCGGCTCAGTTCAGAGTCATTGTGTGCAACCAAACACAGGAAACATTGTGTTATGAATGTTGCATTATTTGATCTGACAAAACTAAAAACAGTGGTTTTAAACAAACACTTGTTTACTGATTATTTTAGCTAGTATCCTGTCTTCAACAATGATCTAAAAACCACCTTCATTCTCTCATTAATCTTATTTCCTCATGTCAGCATGTTGGTTCAGTTCATCTGTCTCTGAGTTTACTGAAACAGCTGCAAGCCCTGCCCACAAACACACAGGCTCCTCCCACTGGACAAGCCCTTAACCACACCCACAAACCAGCAGTGTCTGCAGTGTGTGAGAACGTTATGTTCTGTGGGCGGAGCAACAGTGTGTTTTAATCTCTTCTTAACAAAACTTTAATGTTAAAACTGTCTTTTTTCTTTTGTGTAGTTTTAAGTTTAAAGCTGTTTTTGTGTAAATGAAATGCCTTGAACTTTATCATGGTCATGACATTCAGTGCGTGTGACGGGTATTACAGTTTAGCATCACTGTGGTCTAATGCATCTTTAAGCCTGTGTTTCTAAGTTTCAGTTTAGTCTGTTAAAACTTTGCTTTTCATGGTCTTTATTATTTTAATGCACTTTTAAAAACTACTTTCACACTCTGTATTTTTGTCTCTGCTGGTAAATTTAACAGTATGAGAGTAGGGCTGTTTAAATGAAAAAACACCATTTTTAGCCTTTTCAGGGCAATATATATTAAGTACTGTCAAAGTGGCTTTAAAAATATTGAAACCGGATTGTTTTTAGCTATATCACCTTTTAAGCATATCTTTGTTTTTCTATTTTTTGTTTTCTATTTACTGTTGTACAGAAGACAGTCTTACATTTTATGTTCCCTGAAAACTATGACTGTTGTGTTGTGTGTATAGTTTGTATACTTTGAAACGTTTCAGACAGTATTTGATGTGTTTTGTGCAAAGACCAACATATGATTTTTGACTGGAGTCTGTAGTTTTTTACAAACCCATTTATATTTCAACTTCAAAAAACTCTTCAATGTTTTGGTATCCGGGCAACAGCTGAAGAAGTATCAGTCATTCTCAGCATGTGACTTTTACAGTGTTTTTATTTATTAATTTAAAAGTTTTTCAATGGGTTATTTTGGGGGCGTTGTAGCCAGAATCGTGCAGCTTACAGTACTGTTGCTATAGTAACCATTCAGGCAAACGTAATTTCTTTCAAACGTTAAATTTTGCGAACATTTATACACTGGCACCTAAAAATATTCACAAACTAACTTGCAATCTAACAAATCTTGCGATTACAGTAAAGCATCAACAGGCATTAAAGTGTGTGTGTATGATGTGGAATTAAACAGTGCAGTAAAAAGCCATCTTATGAAAAAATGACAGTGTATTCCGACTTCCTACATTGCTTCAGTTGAGGTGGGAGTGTCATTTATATGGTATCTTTAGTACAGAGACAGCAGTGATGTTTGTGTTGCATGATGTATCTACATTTGGAAACTGCTTTTGCTTGCAGCTGTATAGAGAGGATGTTAACGGACTCTCTGTCTTGTGTCATGAGTCTCTGAGTGTTATAACTAAAGCATTGCTCATTAAGACATCTGCCACACACACACACACACACACACACACACACACACACACACACACTGCAGCCATTGTAGATTTCCTGTAGTATGGCTTTAAGTTTCTTTATGCCCTCCTCAAAACTGTGCTGTCGATCAGGGCCGGTAAGGCCTTTACAGATCTCCCCGATCTATTTTAGCCCCTTGTTAACTTACCTAAACCTGTCCAAAAACAGCTTTACTGCGGCCATGGAGACATCAGATATCCTACAGGAATGTGAAAGAAGAAAATCTTTTCTTTTAGACTCAGAATAAAGCGGGAACAATCAGCCATTAATGTTGTTTACCTTTCCCTGATGGGATTCACTCCGTAACAAAGACATTTTCAGCACTGACGCAACAATGAAGAGGGACGTACATTTCAATTGTATTTGATGCTTTATCTGTATATCGTGTCATTCTTGCACGTTACTGAGGATTATGATTCATATTTTCTGTTCTTCATCAGCAGTGCACAGATTGTTTAGCAAATAAATGCTATGAATCAGGATTCACAATTACAGATTTTTATGATCAATGATAAATGAGTTTTATGGTGTCTTTAGCATTGTGTTGGAGTTCATGTGGCTCATCTCAGTATAACTGGAAGACCAAACGTTTACAATGAGCACCTGTTTACATCAGAAGTGTTTGTGATGTGAATCCAGACTGTTTCTTCTGTCTGCCATCAGTTTTCATTTCGCATTTGAAAATCATGGTAGAAAAAATTTCATTTTCATTTTGCTTTCCTGGGCAATTATAAAGCATTTTCAGGAAACTGTTTTGCTTTTGCGGCCATTAACAGAATGTTTACAGTGCAACAAAACAGGCTGTTAAATGGCCACTTGTTGTGGATGATTGTTCCCATTGCGTATCAGAGGCAGTAGAATTCAAGCAGTGTGAAGTTTAGACCGTTTTAATGAACTGATCGTGTAGATCATTTAAATATCACGAGTGGAACCGCCGCGGGCCTGTAAATGTTAAAACTGTAAATTACTGTACGACTGTGGTTTCCTGTTTTTCAGTCCTCAACAAAACCTAATAAAATATTTATTCCCATATGATAAAATTTGTCTCTGTGATGTCATCATACAACACTTTTGTGACATTATTGGAGATGTTTTGCTGATGTAATTCTGATTTTAAGAGAAGACCAGGTCTAGTTGTCACAAGGGTTTGCATCTCAGTCAGCGTGAGGTTTCCTAACCTCAGTCCACCTTTAATTCTACTGTGCCTTTGTTTCTGACACAACATCCCTCGCTTTGGTGCATGTGGTTGGAGATTTTTCATGGCTTTTAAAAGGCTGTTTTCAGGGCAGCTGTGACCCGGGGTCATTCTGGTGTGATGTCACCTGCAGGAGGCGCAAATGGATTTGACCTCTGCGGAGAGCTGGCAGGAATTTCTGAACCATCCGCAGAACATGAGTGGAGAAAAGAGAAGATGAGTTCTGAATTATGGTGCTCACACACAAAAAAACCTTCACAACGGTTTTGGCAAGTGTTGTGTTGTATCACAGAGAGTGAGATGAAGTCCATTATAGACAATCTAATTAGTTTCTGCATCGTGAAGCGCTAACAGACTGCCACAAATGCCCAGCAAACGCCCGGGTTCAAAACACGCTATTCTGAGGTTTCGCGCGCACATTCCCGGCTAATTATTGAAGGTCTTTGTGGAAGTGATGTGCATTTAAAGATGCTGGTAAGTGCATTTTGAACGCCTGCCGTGTTCACAATGTTCTGAACTTTTAAAAGATTACAAATGAAAGTATCCTTGTATTTCTAGCACAGAATGCATGTTGTGCTTCAGAAAGCTTTTATCAGACTCTTGCAGTTTTTTGGCTTTTAATAAAATGCACTGCACGGCCCTCTGGAAAGACTATTAAAAGCATTTTCATTTGCTTAAAAAATATTCTAGACAATATTTGAGTTTTAACATATGGTTAAATTATTGACAGCGTCTGTGGTTTAAGATGTGTAAAGATGTTAATTAGCTTCTCTGTGTCTGAGCGTTTGTTGTCGGGATGTGGGAGATATTAAAGGTCATGTGATCTGGAGGGCGTGTCTTAAAACCCAGTGAAGCAAGAGGTTTATATGTGAATTATGTCATTGTGTATATATAGGGAAGGCGTTAATTAGGGTGAGGATCAGAAGCCATTTTGAGCTGTGTGTTATTTAGACTTTATTTAATTTTTATATGAGATGTAATGCTTGCATTACTTAAACTGCCACCTGTTATTTACCCAGAAATTCAGCAAACCCTATAATGAAGGTGAAGCAAACGGCAAAGAGAGAGAGTTTTACTGTGGTTACGTGATTTGATGAAGGTAAAAAATAAATAAGGAGAAGCATTGTGAAAGATTAATATACTGAAATCACAGGCAATCCTATCCAGACGAGGTTAAGATTTCTCTGAGGAGCCCTGAGTTAGCAAATAAAGAAACAGTAGGAAATTTGTTCTGTAATTTTTCTCAAGGTTATGGGAAGGAAAAAAATGGAGACACCCAATATCTTAGTTATTTCTCCTAGACAGCAATGAGATCAAATGGAGAGCATATGGAAACTTTGGCCTAAGTCTCCTGTGTCTTGGATATTTCTTCTGAGAAAAAGACCCAGGAATCTCACAAATTGTGGAAAGGATCTCAACAGTGTCACAAGTTGAGCTCAGATTTACCAAGTCTGCAATTAAAGGTCAAAATTATTGAGGATTTTATTCTGAACTCAAACTTTACTCATCAGATCTCATCATACTGTGCCAAATTCCTTGTTTTATATCCAGTGTTTATTTTCATTTCTCCCGAGCAATTTTAAGAGACAAAAGTTGATACGTAAGTGATGTCTCCATCAGATCTCCTGAGCGTTGAAAGAACTGCCTCTGAGAAATAAAATTTTCCTCTGGGCATGTTTTAGACAAGAGCAAAATCTCAAAATATGTCTGTAAAACAGGTTTACTGAGAAACAGTCCAGTCCAAACAGAACCATAACAAAAATGCCGACCTTTATTACCCACCACACGCTGTGACCGGCTGTTAGTGAGAAAATGCCTCCATTTGCTATTTCTTTCTCAGCTGCTGAGTTAAAAATTCAGTATGTTGTCTCAGTACAGCAGTGTTTTTAAAAATTACGTGGCCTTGTGGGACACTGTTTTCCCTCATATAACTGAATAGCAAGACACCAAATTAGCAAGACACCTCATGTAAGCGCAAGCAAAACACTGAGCACAGAATTCCAGTACAATTAAACACGGCTCCTGTGCTGTCTTATTTATTTTAGACTCTCAAACTAAATGTCACCAGTGAAGTTCTGGTAATTTTGAGTTCTTTGAACTGCTGCTTGAAAGAAGCAAAAGATAAACTGTATTCTCCTCATGCACAAGACAACAAAAACAGAAACAAGAAGTTTTAACCTACTGCTCAAACACACACAGTGAAATATCATTTTGTGTTCTGTTTGCTCAGTGTAGCTTCAGCTGAGATTTCTATCCAAACAGAAACTTGATGCACTGCCCGGAGGAAATTTGTTATTGCTCAGAGTTTGCTCTGTCAAAACTCTGAGGAATTCATGGAGTTATGGTTTATTTACTGTATCAACTGTTTTTTCTTGGAAAATCTTATGAGAAATGTTTGAGTTCGTATGGAAACATCTCATTGCTGTCCAGGAGAAACATCTCATTGCTGTCTAGAAGAAACATCTCATTGCTGTCTAGGAGAAACATCTGAGATAATAAGAGATGCACATGTACATGAGTGTTTTGTAAACACTGTCTTATGCATTAGCTCCAGACATCCATCATGTGGTGTATCATTTTAAAAAGAGTCAGTGTGCATCTCTACATCCATGTGTATCCATGTGCGTGTATGTGTGTGTATACAGACTGATCTGTTGCTCCCCTGTTTTAATCCAGCGTTTCTGAGCAGTTCCAGTGCTGACTTCTGTGTGTCAGACATTAGGGAGTGAGAATAGCAGAGGAGTGAGAATAGTGACTTACAGTTTCACCGCAGAAGTTTCTCTGCAGTCTGGAAGCGCTCTGAAGACAAATCGCTGTCTGCACACATGGCTGCCCGTCCTTGGAGTGAAGTGACAGACTGTTCTGCAGAGACTCACTGCCATGTGACCCTCCACCGGGTGACACGCACGCACACACGCACACACGCACACACACCACACACACACACGTACATAAACACACACACACACGTACATAAACACACACACACACGTACATACACACATACATCTCACACACGCGCACACACACGCGCGCACACACACACACACTGAGGTTAAATCATGTCAACAGTTTGTTGTGTGGACACTCGCTCATTTTGTTGTAAATAACAGTAAAAATATGGTTGCAGATATTTAACTTCCATTAGCAGGGAGATGACTTTAAGATGACTTTATGATATATATCTATTGTGTTATATTGTACTGTATTGTATTGTATTATATATTGTATTGTGTTATGTTAATTACATGACATATATATGTCAGACTTTTCAGACCCACAGTTGCACATGCAGATAGAAACATGTTGTGTTGAAGTGTTGATTTTCTGAGTGTTTTTTCCCTCTAGATGGTGAGAAAATGCAGAGCTTAGAGTCTGACTAGTTCTCTGTAAATGCCTTCAAACACCACAACATACAGCTGCACAGAAGGGCTTACAAACTTCCCACAGACAGTGTTGTTTCCTGAGCTGGGCTTGAGTAGACATCTGAAGCCTTTCCTCACTGTGAGAATTGTTTTTTCTTTGTATTAATTAACTGAAGGTGTTTCAATTCATATGCACGGTTTGTTATCTGTCTTTGGCTCTGTGAGACTGAACGCAGGAAGTAGAATCATTTGATCGTTCACCTCAGGCTACAGCAGGTACATTGCGGCTCTTTGACCTGCGTGTAAATCTCAGAGCATGAACAGACGCTCAGACTCTGTTATCTGCTGTGGTGGAAACCAGGATGCTCGTGAGATACGTCAAAAGATAAACAGAAGGCCTTTGAGTTCCTAGCAGCCTCTTCTGTAGATGTCGTCACCTTCTGCCTCAGAAAGTCAGTGTTACGCTGTCTCGCGATGGCGTTTTAATAGCCTGGAGGGAGACGGTGGAACAGTCTGTTTTTGACAGCCCCCCCCACGCACAGTAAACTATTTATCATTTCAAACCAGCTAATGAAGCCACACATTCTGTGCTAGCACAAATTGTGCTGTATGTGTTGATTTGTGTGGCCGCAGATCTTGTACCAAGTCGGCTCTCGTTGTGATAAATGAACTACAGAAGTTTTGCTTGAGTGATGCGGCTATTTCTCAGCTTAATCTCTGGTCTGCTCTGACTGTTGGGATTTCCGCTTTATCGTGAGATTGTATTTTGGCCTCGGGTTACTGTGAAAATCAGAGCTAATACTGTAGTGATCTCTTAATTCAGGTTGACCAGCGTTGCCGTCAGGCATTTGGTCTTACAAGTGTCTAATTTGTAGAACAACCAGAGCTTGACCACATTTAAAACTTGTGCTTTCAAGGGGTCTAAAAAGCACCGTAGGGGTCTTTGAATGAAGCCTATGTACAAACCATAAAAACAGCATGAATTTGAGGGTGGCGTAAAGGATGCTGACTCAAAAATATATAATGTATGAACATAAATAGCCTATATCTTAAATGCATGCTGTTAGTAGGTCTGGTTACAAATGCATTAGCAGATGCACAGTCTGTATTGGATTGACTTTCTGTAGAGACATATTTAGAATATTGAGGTCATTTCTCAAGACTCATGTAGTATTTAATTAATACCCAGCACTATAAACTCAGAGAGAAATCTAGACCCCCGGGACAAGTAAACAACTATGTATGTCTGACTGCTAGCCAGTTAATTTTGCCCGCTAAACGTATGTGCACAGCTGGAAGAGTTTTTCTCTGGTTTAGGCCCTTATAAGAAGATCAGGGCCTAGAATAAGGCCATGAGGCACCCCAAAATTTCAATAGAAGCTGTAGAGTTCTGTTCTCTGATAGCCCTTGAGTTAAGGCAAATGCGTTACACATCATCAAATCTATTAGCAGAGGCTGACTGGGAAAGCTGTCCATCTGTCTGCATGTATTCTGCTGTTAGAACCTCTTTATATTGAGCTCCTTTTCCATCTGTTTAACCATCCATGTGAGGACATCTACAATGGCTTACTCCTGCTTCACATGCCTCTGAGATGCGTGGAGACTCATTCATACTGGATTTCAGCATCCAAATTAACAGGTTGTAGCGTTCAAACTACACACACACCGTTCGTGGTGCATTTTTCCAGAAGTGGCTGTGAGAGGTTTTTGGCTCCGAGCCTATTTTTAACCTGCATTACACACAGAACTCAGCAGAAAACGTGTTGAAAATTCCCAGTAAACATATTTATTAACACATTTTTTTTTGAAAAAAGGCTTTTAGGTGGCAGTATAAAATAACACAGAGAATGAAAAAGGCGTCTGTTGGGCTCGATGCGTTTATATACATCACATACAGTGACAGGCACACAAACAGAACGTTCTTTGTTTCGGTTCCGTTTCAGGTCGTTTAATTAGCATTCAGTAAATGTGGTTCCTGTCTTCACATCAGTTCGATTTCATGACAATTCAGTTTATGATGGTTCTCAGTGGTGAAGTAACAGTTTTATACTGTAATTTATGGCTGATATCATGAGAAAAAGTCTGTGTAACCTGTAAATCATTTTTATGATTGTATATGTGCTGCAGCTCTCCAGCAGTAACGCAGTCGCACACACGCATCTGATGCAGCAGCAGGGCACCTGTGGAGTTCACGCCCGCAACAAGCAGCATGTGTGAAATCTCAGTTTATTTAGCAGAGCTGGTGTTTTGTCACCTGTAGCATGTCACAACCTGTAAAGACGTCTGTGTAAATATTGATATACGTACTTGAGTTCATTCAGTTTAGTAGAGTAGAAGATGAACGGACTGCTGGTTAACCACTGGTCAGTTTATTAGAGTGGAAGGTGAGCTGGCAACTAGTCAACAACTGGTAATTTTTGTTTTCTTGGAGAAACATTTACCGGTCAGTTAAAGGAATAAATGCAATGTGGAGTAAATGACTAAACAGTGTGTGTTTTATGCTCATGTTGTCAACTGGTGTATATACAGTAGTAGAAAACACCCTGAAAACCGGAACTAGTTAAGCTGTTAGGTAACTGCTTGCTTGGAGATTTGTGATGCCTAATAAGTGAACATTGTGCTGCTTTGAATATTAGTTTCAAAAGATCAGCATTGCTCACATCTCACTCAATTCAAGGCCGTGTCTGCAGTTATATTATTGTGCATGTTACGGTGTTCAGCTATAAGAAGTGACTTGAAAGCCATGCTCAGCAGTCTGTGACACACTTGAGGTCATCTACACAACCTCAATGCCTGTTCATTTCAGTGAGAATCCATTGAGAGCTGCTTTTTAAGATCAGATGGACACGCATACAGAAGGTTTGGATTTAGGTTTGCATGGGTGAGTTATGATGAAATCCCACTGCTCTCAAGAGACACATACCCCATAAAAAAAACAAAAGCCTGTTTCTCAGGAACAGAGAGATGAATATTTAGAAAGACTGTGTTCTCTGATCTCTAACTTTAGATAACCTACAATTAAACCAACAATAAGCAAAACCACCCTGAGGTTTATTTTATAGCTTAGAGGTTGTTCTTTCATAGCTTAGGAGACTTCAGGGACTTCTGTAATTATGTTTAAGTATCAGCTTCGTCTCAGATGGTTCTTCTAAAAATAAAAATAAAGACAAATTAGACTAAGTAAAAGCATAAGGTTTCGGTGGATGGCACTGCTCACATCATTTGGTCTTAAAGGAGGTTTATGAGAAATTTCTGACTTATGGTTGCAGTCATTGTTAAATATTTAGCAGATGCTTGTATCTAGAGCAGCTTACAGTAGAAATAAAGAATTTTGCATTGGGAAACGAGCACTATTAGCAGCACTTCAGTGTTTAATGTCAGAGCAAACCTCAGTAGTACAATGCTTGTGGAGGAGATTCAACCTTCTCCTGAAGGTTGTGATGGTTCTCTTGTTAACATTGAAGGACTTTAAGATCATCTGTGAAGCTCAAGATAAGGCATGTGACACAATCTCAGTTATTTTCTCCAAGAAATATGTGAGAAGCAGAACACTTTAGAGAAAATTTCAGTGCACTTTTTGTTTACTTTTATTGCTTTCTTGTAACATCATGTTTTTCTCTCTGTCCTTGAAGAAATCTCAGGGTGTTCCAGAGGCCAAACTTTACTGACCAGTGCGGCAAAGCTGAGATGTCTGCAGAACATCTAACAATCTCCAACACAACACAGTTTAATACAGTGTATTTTAACTTCTTGCCTTCAATTTAATTGTGCCACAGGCAGAACTGGTTTATTTGTTAAAAATGTTTTATAATAAATATTTTGCCTAGTTTGATTATGCTTTGAGAATCTAGGTGTGTTTTGTAGAAATGATAAATGCAGGTATAAGTTTACAGTACAGTGGTAATGGAGAGGCAGTTACAGACAGGAATTCAAGCTTGATTGAGTCAGAGGTCTGCAGCTTCTTTGAGTCTAATGCTCTCTGTTCTTTAACATTATATTGAATATGTAAAGAACATGCATTATAGTAACAGTTGTGATTTTTCTCTCGTGGCAGGATACAGATTCCCTGCAGTGAATGTTTGTATGTTGGAGGCCAATGACAAGAAGAGACCCTGACACCTCACCTGTCTCTCCAAATAAACAATTACGCATTCAGTAGTTCTGTGCGTGTCACCACGCTTGACCTCTCTCGGTTCCTGCGCTGCAGCTGGTGTCTGTGTCAATCTGACCCTCGCAGCTCTTAAAAAGGCCCTGAAAAGAATGTGATTCTGTTTTTGTTCCGCCGGCTCCTCTGTTTCACCTCTGCTCATTCGAGAGCTTCGTCTCACCGACGACAGATAACAGCTCTTATCAAACATTGTCTGCGCTCAGCAGACTGTGGCCTTCTAATCTCAACCTGTGTGTGTTCAGGGGCCATCTGAATACCCACTGCCCACTAGACTGTGCGAGACGAGTTTGGGTGCGTAAATGTTTCAGAAAGTGTACACAGACGGGCTCCGCCACCTAGTTAAGATGCAGGCCGCGACGCGCCAGCCAAATGTTTAAGAGCCCCCGATTTTTCTTCTAAACGCCCGGAGAGGCTCTATCACAATGAAGAAGGACAAGATTGATGGGGTGCACGTTCACAGAATAGACAAACTCGCTCTCTCTTTGTATCTGCGACGATTTCTCTGCTCCGGAGGGAAAAGCGGGGGTCTCGCCCGCGTCTTTGTTGCGTGCGCGCCGCTCGCGGCAGAGGGGTCAGATATAAGCCCGGCTAATTCCCTCAGACAGCAGGTATTGTTGTTTTATTGTAACAAATTGATCGGAGAGCGCTCATGTCCAGAGCTGCATGATGAATTAGGCCGAAGCCTTTTGTGCGCATTAATTATCTTCAAAATAAATATGACAAGCCTGCAGTGAATGCGCCGGGACGCAGGGATCTGGACTTCTTTCACAGGCTGTGCTTTCTGTTTTGTTGTCTTGGAGAGAGACCGTCTACCACACAGGCTTAGAAGCCCAACATTAAACCTCAGCAGAATAATATCTCTGTGAGTGAGCGACACAATATAGCTACAATAAATTTGGAGGTGTTTTACAGCAAGCTGCGTGCAGGTGCTCAGGGGCCGTTACTCAACACAAGACGGTAAAATCAACACCTCAGAGGGATCGTGCCATCTTACTGCTTCTGGGGCTGCGTGTTTGCGTGACGCTCACATGAAAATATAGTGTTTCCTTACTGTCATAAACATCTTGATTTTACTGCAGATTTGATTTCAGACGTAAACAGCACTGAGGCACGCGGGCATTGAGTCACTTTGGCATATTTAGAGAAGTGTGTCAATGAAAAGATGCAGAATGTACAGCACTCACGCGGGGGAGCACAGCGCACTGTAAAGTGGAATATCGAAGTGGCACTTGTAAAACAGCGGGGGAACAATGCAGGCGTAGAAAGACCCCACTGAGTAAAAAGACCTCTCCAAACCTGCGTCACGTTCCCAAGCCTCCATCAAATGTTTTTCATTTGTTCTTACGTCTGCGTCTGTGGCCATATGCGCACACATACATCCACACACGCTCTCGGAGATGAGAGAGTTGTCATCTCTGGGCACTTAACCAAACCAGAATATTGAGCTGTAAGGCTCATGTCTGTAGTTTCTGCTCTGCTGCCCTGTGGGGATTTGCCTTCCGAGATCCTCAAAGGGAACGTTGCTCATCTTGCGTTTATATTTCAGCTCACTGGAGCCCTGCACAATCACACAAATCACTACAAAGTGTTCATGAATTAGCTGCTGACCTCCTCTCATTGTACACTAGCTCTGTGGGTTTTTTACATGACGTTTTTGATGCACGACAAGAGAAACACACTCGCAAACACAAAAGTGCCAAAATAAATATTTCACTGGTTTGCACATTTGTACGCTGTGAAATGTTTTTTGCTGTCTTCAGAATTGGCTGCACATGTCTTTTTAAAATTGTGTTTGTTGAGCTGTTGTAACTTATAAAAAATGTAAATAGCTTAATTTATTTTAATGAAAAACATGTTGTCATTACTGATTTCATAATAAGTTTCACTCTTCTCAACATAATGAAAAGCAAAGGTTGTGTGTTGATGTGTAAGTGATGCGTTAGCTGTGTGTTTTACTCGTGGCCTCAGAGCATGATGGGAAATGTAGTTCTGTTGCCTCATGAACGCTCACTAAAAGAGCCAGAACTGAGGAGAAGAATCGGTGTGCTTGGAAACAGTGTGTATTGCTGATCAATTACCTTCAAATCAGTGTTATGTGGTGCTGGAGGTCATTGTGTCTTAAGTGACCAGACAGATACATTTTCTTTTGTCTTTATGAAAGTCTCAGATTTAAACACTCACCATTGTCTGAATCGACAGAATAACCTTTTAACAGGTGTCTCAATACCTGTAATACTCAACAGTGAGTTTTAGATGTGGAGTTTGTAAGGTGCAGTTGTGACAAACATACTTCTGAATCTGCTACCAGGATGTCACATTTAATATGGTTTCCTGCAAGTTTTATTACTGCATATAACTTAGATGTATCTTGTATTCAGAGCTGTATTATGAATAAAATGATTCTTTATGCTTTCTTGTCTCTGGGCTTATTTTATGCTGCTTTTCATCTATGAATTTTGAGCCTTGTCTTGTATATCTGGATACTAATATTTCTCTCATATTTTTACTCTCTTTATAGAGGATGAGCTGTAGCTATCTCCTATGCACCATCCTGCTCTTTGTCGCCGTGTTACTGGCCGTCACGGTAACCGGAAT
>JAZGTK010013138.1:0-14497 GCA_036877625.1 Ambastaia sidthimunki | reverse complement strand
TGTGGACATAAGCACCTGCGTTTTACTAACATGGCTGTAGGTGGCACTGCAAGTCTTCGTAAGGACCTAGTAAACAGGAATTAATCAACCTAAACGAATAACTAGTTGAATTTAATAATTTCCCTTCTGAGGTATTCTGTCTAATCAGACCTCCTACACAGTTTTCTGCTGATGTTTGGTCATCATGGACTTGTGACGCTAAAAATAGCTACATATGTCATTTATCTGTTCTTCTCTTTAGGAGTTAAACCCTTCGAGTGTCTGACCTGTGGCGTGGCATGGGCAGATGCTCGTTCCCTGAAACGCCACGTTCGCACACACACGGGAGAGCGTCCATACGTGTGTCCGTTGTGCCAGGAGGCCCACATAGATGCCCGGACACTGCGGAAGCACATAAGCAAGTTCCACGGGGACCAGCTGCCCGGCAAGATCATGCTGGAGAAGGACACTCTGCAGTTCCATAACCAAGGCACGCAGGTGGAACACGCAGTCAGCATCCTCAGTTCTGAGCTGCCCCCTGAACTCCAACCTCCACAGCCTCCCACCACAGAGGAGATAGAGACCGTGCTCATCACAGAGGAAACCGTAGAGGCCGTGCAGGCTGTGAGCGAGGCCGCTGTGACCACATTGTCAGATCAGAGTATTATGCAAGTGGTGAACTACGTTCTATCCCAGCAAGCAGTCAAGGTGGACGAGGCCCCTGAGATCATACAGACCATGGAAGTAGAGGTCGCCCATGTGGCAGAGATAGAATGACACATCAGTACTCGGATATGAGTAAATGGAAGTTTTGGGAATTGTCTCAGTCTCCGATGGGAACTGTCGGAACTGCATCGTATCTCAGGTGACAGGCTCAGTTGAGCCTGGCATGACAGTAAAAGTAATATGACTGGATATAATGGCAGGCAAATTTGTTTTGTTGTCACAGGCACCCTGTGAGATAATGTAAAAAAAGTGCTCATTTATTTTTGTTGTAAAATGTACATTAAAATTCAGTCAAAGCACTCTTGAGTTTGATGGCATCACCCTCCCCATCTGGAGTGTAAAAGTGTGTGTGTACATGATGTGGATGCTTGATTTGTATTATAAGCTTGTGTGTATGTTTACATAAACATAGGAAAACTGCATTGTTAATACAGTACAATCAAGCTTACAACAAACAGTTCAATTCCAATATATACATGTAGGTTTTTTGTAACCTGTTAAAATTTTCTATGCTGAGTGTGATGTTTTTTTCTTCCTTTGGAAAGCTGAGACGTAGGCTTCTATAAGCCTGGTAACAGAGATACAGGCTTGGGTCTGTGGTATTATATGGTACCTCTCAATTCTGGCTGAGTACTATGTATAGCAGAAGAAATGTCAAACAAATAAAAAACTCCCTGTCTTCAGGGATGCACCATGTGCTATATTTATTGTCTGGTCTTTATTAAATCTGTGAAGTCCTAGTATTGCCAACACACCACTGTGCCAAGTCACTTTGCAAGTTGAGATTGTATGAGCTACCAAATAATAACCATGGCTTTACTATATAATAAAATGTACTATATTAATCTTAGCTGGTGGAAATGCTGTAAATATGAACTAAATCCAGTTTTGTTAACTATGACAGTTGTGCTTGGTTTCAAAATGTGCACATTATGTTTTCTAATGTGCTTTTATTGAATCTGTAGTAACATTGGTTTAGCCATTAATGGTTAAACTGGTTACTTTGCTCTTTTAACAAATGCCACATTTGGATTACTCTGAACTTCTGTACATTGTAGTTTTCATAATAAAGCGCAAACCTCAAAATGAAATTATAATCTATTTAGTGTAACTTCCTAAACGGCAATATTTTAAGTTGTAACCCTAATCGATCCAACCTTATTTGGAGAAAACCAACGTTGCCCCCTTATAATAAGTACTTGCATGCGCCTTCTTATCTAAAAATGTTAACATTGAAGTGCGCTGATAACGTTATTAATGTGCACAAACTTCCCCAGACTTGATCATATGGTGTTAATATCTGTGCCTGGCTCGGCTGGTCTCGGCGCCGATGAACGAACGCTCATCAGATGAATGTGAGCGCAGATGAGGTGCGGCGCCTCAGAGGAACCTCACATAATCTTCATCCTCCTCTCTCTTCCCATGGCGAGAAAGACATTGGCTTGGTAAAGGACGTATAATGGTATTTTTACATCGTTTAAATGGCCGCGATCTTGCACTAATGATATATTTGTGGTAGGTTAGTGTTGTGAAATGTGGTGTTTCTGTCATGGCACGGGGTCTGATACCGTGGATCTGGCTGAAGAGACCCGTTTATATCCAGGTAAGATACGCAATAAACATTGTGCCACTTGTTCATACATCGTGCACTATAAGAAGTACAATGAATAGACTGTGCGCATCTGTGTGCTGCGAATAATTTGTGCGGAAGATGTGAATGAACGAGGCGGAGACGCTGTTATCCCGTTTCCACTCTGAAGTTTTCATCTCTTCCTAAAGCTTCAGTCCATCTTTAACACTTTAAATGCATCGTGTTTCATATATACGATTCTTTATAACCACGTTTGTATTTGATCGTTATGCACAGGAAAATACCAATTGGCGTTTGTATGCACGTTTCTATCGCGTTTCATGGATGCGATTAATGAAACCGATGTGGCTGCTTTTTAATCCATCGTCTGGTCGCTCGTTGCTGTAGCAACCGTGCTGCTGTATAACATTTTATAGCTCCCCTGAAAACATTTCTCTTACCTGTCAAAAATGTAATCGAAAATATAAGCCATGAATTCCCAAACTCATCGGGGCGCTGTGTTCGTGTGCGTCAAAGATTGACGACCTCATTTTAACGTCAATACATGCACACAGTTGATGTATTCAGTTAAGAGACTAAACCTGTTTGTGCTCTTGCAGATTGTCTTTAAAAAAGACTTTAAAAATAAGTTTTTGTTCTGATCTGACTCAGAACTGTTCATTCATTTGTTAAAGACAGAGAAAGAATTGCAAATACAGGAAATAATATAATAATTATCACTAATTGCCCAGTTTAGTATTATTTAAGATATAGTTGTTCCTACAAGGTCCATCTACCTGTTGGATGGGATATTTAACACCATTATATTGCACTACATTTTCTACTCTGAAAGTGGAAAGTTTAAAAAACTAATTGTACATAAATTATGCTGACAAAACTCACTTTTTTGTCCTTCTGTGGGAGAGGGCTTAAAAGTGAATTACTTGTAGTATTGATATTCAGTTTAGTATTAAGACATTTAATCCATAAAATTACACTGTTGGCACTTGAGCAAGCTGACAGTGGTACTCACCTGTATTTTGCAGTACTCTAAAAAACAGAACACAAACCATCTTTAGTGAATATAAAATGATGACAGTGTGAATCTTTCTTAAAATTTTGGTCTCTAAATATAGCACCAATGAATAATGCATTTTTCAGGAACTGCAGTGAATGTTGTCTGCGTAAAAAACAAAGATATTCCAACTCATTCTTCATATAATTACAAGTGAAACCTCTGGTGATGGGTAATGATGGGTAATCCTGGGTGATGGGTAATCCTTTATGGAAATACAGTTGTTGTTGTTGTTTTGCACCCCTAAAACTAAACAAAAAGGACATCAGTGTTGTGGTTTGAGGGATGAGAGCTGCAGACTGGAGAATCAATCCTACTTAAAGCATTTTGTTTATTTGCTAACGAACATAATCCTGCATGAATTCAGTAGTTTAACTGAGACTTCTTCAGCTCTGACTCCCCCCTCACCCAGAGTTTGGCTGACAGTGTGGGGTTTGCTTGCTCCAGTAAGAGAATGCAGAGAAAGATTGAGGGAGGAAGAGCTATGTGATCTTCTGTAAGCAAAAGGAATCTTAGAGGCAGATATGAACTGCATTGCACTGGTCTTATGCTATTTTTGAGAGAAAAAAACACGGCTGGTGTCTGGTGAATATGAATTAGACTTCACTTATTGTTCTCTGAAATTGCCTTACATTTTTTATTTATTTTAAACAGTGTTTATATTTCTCTTTGCTAAACCCTGGGTAGATTTATATTTTCAGAAAAATGTGGGAACCATATTATAAATCTGTTTATATGGCTAAAGGATCTGATTTGGTTATCTGACCTTTTGAACTACTGTGTATAAACTCTAAATAGAATCCTTTATTTGATTTAAATAAGCATTCTGTTTAGTGGTCATGCACTCAGAGAATTTATTATAGAAAACAGGCTTTACACTCACCAGCATTATATGGGTGGAATTTAAACTGTTTGCTTCATTAAATTCACGAGGTTATTATGGCTAGATGCTTCAGGACACAATAACACTTGTTCAGTTGGTGATGTTTCTCTGTATTATTCTGAATTTCTTGCAGTTAGAGACATTATTAAAACTCTGTGGTATTTTAGATACAGTGTCTAACAAAACTGCATTGATAACCAGCTGACTAAAATAAATGTAAACAGGTTTTGGTATTGCTGTTGCAGTGGGTTCAAAATGGTAAATAAAAATCGAAATATTTTATTTAACTTTTATGAAAAAGTCGAAATTCTTGGGTGACCACCTTGTGTTCAGGGTTCCTGAAGCGGACTAAAACAGTCAAAACCACAAAGCCATGATGGAAGAAGGCCATTCAGTGGAGAAGACTCCACAGGGAACCTCCAGACAAACTTAGAGCAGCCCAATACAAAAGGACACAAATAGATCAATGCAGGGTATTATAGAATTTCATTGGTCCTAGTCTCACAGGATCGTATATTTCCTTGTTCATCAAGTGTATCAAGTGGACCAAGATCTTGAAAAAAAGTGTTGTTAGTTTTTTAGTGCATTAGAAACTAACTAATTTTATGTGGGGGTCCTACAAAAAAATTACATTTTGTGCACTTATGGTTTACATTGTAAGTTATTTATCAGTTCTCTCCCCTTCCTATTTGTTTGATTGTATTGTATTTTTATATTTATTATATTGTATATTTATATTTAAGTATATACATCTTATCTCTCTTAATTATAAAATATGGTCCTCAATTCAGCCATATTTTAGTGTCGTCTAGGGTTTTGTATGAGTAGATGGCTATTCTACTCTATTTTGTCCCTTTGGGAATAAAAAACCAGGTCTCCTATTTACTATGAGTGTCAGGCTGACCCTCTTAGCTTCCAGTGCTGCCATGAGGAACTGTGTCACACGCTAAAGGGGGTTATACGATAGGACAAATTTAAATAAATAAAAATATAGGAAGACAGCAGGAAGACCGAGTGTCTATGAGACAGTTGTTAAGGCATTATTCATAAAATATTATTTAGCCATTATTCATAAAATGAGCTAAATAGACTTTAATGTATTCCCCCAAAATCAAATTCATAACTAAAACATGATATCTCAAAAAAGAAAAAAACAAATTAATTATGGATTTGTTTAATTGTTTTTAGTTGTGATTATTAGCAGGGTTTAATTTCAACAGTCTTAAACTATTGACAAATGATCCAAACATTAGTGATGCAAGTCTTTCCACCTCATAAAAGAGCAGTGGCTTTAAAAAAACAGCTTGCGATATAGTGAGCATGGGAAGGGTGAGATGTAACTTTCCGTGTACAGAATTTAGCTCATGCAGAGACTTAAAAGCCTTGTGCTAGATGACAGCATGAGGCTGCATGAAGACATATGGCTATTTGTCACTGTTACAGTTACAAGGAGCAATTGATCACCATATTACTCACACGTTTTTTCATGCACATCTGTGAGTTATGTTGGGCTGCTCTGAGGCACAACCGTCCTGAGCTCCAGTTGTTAGGTTGATGTAAACACTTTGGACTGTTGCAGGGTTGAGTCAGTGTGTAGTTAGATGTGTTCCATGAGGCAACACAAGTGGGAAAAGCAGGATGGGCCGCCTGATTGCTGGTTGTTCTCACAGAGATGAGTCAAATCAGACCTGCAGTGTCTATGTGACGTATGCTTCCATCAGAATGTCACCGAAAAAAAAGGGGTGGGAGGGGTGGGCGTGTTGGAAGTGGGAACTAAAGCTCCTATCTCCCATCAGACCTAAAATGCACCAAAAAGCTTTCATTTGTTCTTCAAGATTTATGTTTGTCCTGAAAGAGAGAGAAAGATGAATCTTGTAAATGTTTTCTCTGCGCTTTATGGAATAAAAGAAAAATTTGTTTTCGAGTTCATGCTCAACAACAGCATCTTTTTCTCACTAAATTTGTCACTTTTATGCCTCTCCATCTATCCGTTGTTCATTGGCATTAGGGTGAAGGCAGCAAGAAATCGCTTTATGAACATGAATTATGGATGAGCAGAGAGCAAGCTATGAAAACAAGTGTCAGTGCAAAAATTCTCCTCCATTTGATCCTCTGCTTCACTTCTATCATCTCTCACTGTGCTGCAGAAGAGCTTGAGAATTAAAACCAGCAGACATGCTTTGTATGCCTATTATGTGGCAGAGCACCTGAAATTGAAGGCTGGTCTTTTGAAGGAAAGAGTAAAGCTTGTGCTTGAAGCTGTGGGCACTAGGAGGTTGATTACATATTCAGGCTTTAGGAAACTTCTGAGGACCTATCAAGGTGTTGGTCCCTCTGCAACTCACCTCACAGGGAATAGAGATGCTGCTGTCAGACCAAACAAGCAGTCAAAGCCTAACAAGAGCCAACATAATCCCCAGCCATATTTTAATTCAAGTCAATTCAACTGTATTTATATAGCGCTTTGTACAGTATTGCATTGCTTTAAAGCAGCTTTACATATCTTAAAAAAACAATTGTCAAACATGTACAACACTAAAAATGGAATGTATAGTATTATTGTAATTCATTCATTGTAGTTCATTTTAAGATTTTGTAAGAACAAGGATGTTGACTGTAACTGTAGTTCTATGACTGAGCAGAGCTTGGGGTCTAGAAGGAATAAGACCTTAGGCTGGACTAAGGTGATCAGATAGTACAGGAGCAATAGAAGTCAGTACTGAAACTGAGGTGCATTTCAAACACAACAAGCCCAGTACTGGAATTTCAGTAGTTAAAAACAGAGGCATAGAGAAACAGAGAAGCATAGGTGGACATGGCAGACACAATGACAGGGAACTCTGGGACTGTTCCACCTGAAGTTTACTTCTTGGTAGTCCAGATAGTAGCTCCTTATGTTCCTGGAGTCACAGTCAAGCAGCCCGTTTAATATGCATGTTATGGTAAAACTCTTGTGTGCCTCTACCCCTCAGGGAGTGATTTAAATCATTTTAATTAAAATGATTCAACTTGGAGAACAAATCTCTTACCCAAGCTGGAGGTCACATTGATATAAGCCATCTCTTTTTCTCCAAAATGATGGCGCACTGGGACATAAGATATAGGTGCTAAAATGACAGAAAATGACTTGATGGGCTTGTGGAAACAGACTTGGCTTGAGGATCTGAAGGATCTGAAGCAGGAGGGTTTACTGAACTGCATTTTCTGAAGGATCTACAGCAATAGCAATTTTAGGGGTCAATCAGCTGCATCTAACTGAACCTTGTGGTTGCCCAGGAAAAGTTCCTGTCTTAACCTGTGTCTGAGTCCATACTGGGCAGATTGTAGAGGCAAGGACTGAAAAGTACAGGTAACAAAAGCAGAACACAATACTGAATCAGATATTACAATTTGGCAAATAGCACAGGGACAAACAGGGTTTTCACATTACAGAGCTAATGGGAGACATAGAACAAATAACAGGTTCACAGATAATTGTCCTCAGGTGAAGGGTGTGGCAAAGAGGTTAACAGCATGGGCTTAAGGCAGACAAGGAGGCGGGGTGAGGTAGCACATGGAGACAAAAAATGAATTAATGTTCACACAAGCACACTCAAAGAAAACAAACAAAAACAAAGATCTAGTAGCTTGACCAAGCAAAGTTAAGTAGCTTGGTTGGTAAAGCATTGTGTTAGCAAAAGTTGTGGGTTTGATTCCCAGGGAGCATGTGTACTGGCTTGAATGTACTGTGAGTAGCTGTGAAGTGTCTGCCACATGCATAAGCTAGCAAGAAACTAGCAGGTGTTTAAAAGGCAGCTGGTCTTTTACAGTTTAGACTGCATGACTTAACACTTTTGCTTTAATGTTTTGAAAGCAGTTTTGATGAAAACATCAGATGAAAATCTCTGAGGATCATTTGGGATACCAATGTTTCCGCCCACCTTCAGCCACTGGTCCTCAGTCACTCAGCCACTAATAAAAAGCCAACACAATACCTCAATCAATAACCTCTCATTACCCACTTCTGTTCGCCTCTTCCTTTGGTGATGACCGATGTTCTCCTGAGGATGAACATGCCACATTAGCTGAGCTAAAATTAATGTCCCTGCACGTTGACTGAAAAGGTCAGGTGTGGGTTTGTTTTGTTTGTGGAGGCTTGTTCTTGTAATGGAGCAGGGATACCTTGGTTATACAAAGGGTTGATGTAGGAGACAATGCATTTTGGCAATGATGATTACAGCTTGCCTTAATTAGCCAAGTAAGTACTTACTACATACATGCAAACTGTAGGATTCCAAATATAAGATGTATATATTAAATACACATTTAAAATATTGTAGGCCTAGTGGTGTGACAAAACAAATAGGAGCACCTGTATGTTGGTGGTGATGCCACCCAAAGTAACACATCAAAAACAACCTAATTGAGACACTAAGCTGTAAAAACAGTATAAGAGAGGCAAGTTCACTTCCAAGTGCCTGCAGGCAGACTCATGTACTTAAAGACTATAATGATAAGAGCAGCAGATAGTGCTCTTAAAAGTACTCATGAAGCACCCTTGGCTCGATCGATCCCTAATATAAAGAATTCAATGAATTATTTTCACTTCTACGTCTTATCTACAGTACTCCCCCATTAAAGGCCTCATGTGAACCGTTCTCTGTTTTCTGCACCGTTGTGATTGAAATTCCACGCAGTGGTCCGTTTAGCTGAGGGCTGGAGTGATGTGGGAGCTGCTGCTGAATTTTTACACTCCCTCCGTCACATCATCTAGAAATTCACAGCAGCAGAGAAGCCAAATGCTGTTTGACACATACAGACAGGCGTCCACTGACCGATGTACTAAACGATGAGAGCTTGCTGACACTGAGATCCTCTGTTAATTCAAAGTGCTGCCATGGAAACATTTCCTGTCACTAGGGGGGTCCGTCAACCAGTGTGGCAAACTGTAATGCTATTGATGTCAAACTCCCTCAGATCTACTGAGTGATGTACGAAAAAGCAGTGTGTTGTTGCTCGGGATGTCTGGTTGAAATCAACTAAATGTTGAACTTGTTTTTGGGACAGTTTGCACGTGTTCAGAACATAACTGTAATGTGTGTCTTTCGTAGCAGTGAGGTTATGATTCCTGGAGGAAAAGGTTTGATCAGATTAATTGTTTTAATTATGTTATTGCAGGCAGACTGATTGGATCGTCTCCGCTCTCCTTATCTTTGGAAGTCTTTAGCTTTTGCATTGGGTCTTGTGACTATTTTTCAGGGTTTCTTAGCTCATTATCTGAGACACAGGCATGCATTTATAATTTATTACATCTATCCAAAATTGTCACGTAAGAACATTAGAAATACACTTTGCTCTAAACACAATAAACTGATTACTTGCAGCTGCAGCTAAGTCTTGTGAATTATCCTGAAAAGAAAAATGGGTCATTTTCAGCAAATGGTGCCTTTTGTGCCTGAGATTTCAGGACTATTTATATGATGAAGACAAAGTTCTCTTTATTTTTAAAGCTTGTTGCCAATGAGTTTGAGAGAAATATTTTTTCTCTGCTACTTTTCTGCAGTAAGCGTGAAATACAGTATTGCTAATATTCGTTGGTTTATGTATGCTTACAGTATTGCATTTGCTTTTCCTAATGTATTTTTTAAGTTGTGTTGGGTAGACATTATCTGCTATGGGGTTAGATCTACAGTATGTATGCACAGGACAGTGTCTTTAGAAGCTTCACCAAAAAAAAGGAAAAGAAAAGCTTTGCTGGTAGGTTGTTCCACACAGCTTGTCACAGTCCTTCTGTCTCTTCATATAATCCCAGACTAACTCGATGACACACTAAAGAGAAAGACATAAAGAAACATCTTAAACCTTTTTTGGTTGAAGTCCCCCTGAAGTTAATTTTATCCCTTAAAACTCATTTTTGATCATTAGAATGAGATCTTTAAATGTTTGCTGTGAAAATAATTTCTTTGTGCCTTAAAATAGCTTGTAACTGTACACAATTGCTTTATTTAGTATATGTGGAAACGAGGAATATGCAAATTAGTCCCCACCTCCACTCAGTCACACCAGCTCAGACTTCATCATCCACTTGATCAAGTTGTTGACGTGATTGGTTACAACATGTTTGTGATGTAGATAACAGGGCGGTTTTAAACCGTGTTTTTGAGACTGGGCAGTTTTAAAGAGAGAAAATACTCAGCAATGGTATTGACCAATGAATTTGCACATGGTTTGTCTTAAAGCATATTAAAATCATCACATAGACAAAAAACTTTGATTTTCACCACAGGGATCTTTAAGTATCTAATATGTCTAACACTTTGTGCAATACTGTAAATAGTTTCCTAGGAATGACCCAGATACGGTTTTAGAAATAGAATTTTCTGTCATCCTAAACTTAAGGCTGCAGACACCAGGCAAATAGCACAGACAGCACACAGAGGACTGTTGTGAGAGGAATTTACTGACAAGAGACTGTGAAACAGTTTTTGAAAAAACTTATTTAAATTTGATGAATGAACTTATCCTCCCAGACCTTGACTCTGAGCTCAGGGAGATGCCTGCCTACTAAACTGAGCATTCTCTCAGCCTATCGCCATGGCGACAGCTCCTTTTGGGCCTTGTGAGGTATAAAAGGCTGTGCAGGACGTTGGCCTGCCACAACTCTCTAACGCCTGTCATTCTGGATTAGTGAAGCAGTGAGTTTAAGACTGTGATGGGGAGGCAGGACCATGAAAAGCCTGAGATTTAAAGAGCAGAGAGTAAGATGGATTCTCCGATGGAAATGGCAGAATAACATCTCACTGAGTGCCAATAGCAGAGTGGGAATGATGGCCTGTCATTAGGGAAGCCACTGAGGAAAGAGAGAGAGAGATGAGGGAGAGAGAGAGGCCAGATTTGATTAGATACAGACTAACAGATGAGGCCGATGAGAGTTATGACTAAGAACCCTCTTTTAAAATTTGTAGGTAGGAACAAATGAAAAGGTGTATATCATCTCCCAGTTCTGCTGACTTGAAACATTATCCAAATTTTGAATTGCAGAGTGGAAAGGAAGGTTAGATGGTCAGGTTTAGTCCAATCAATCTTTAAATCAATTTATCTTACATTATTGGCATTTTGGTTATGGGTTTCGATCAGCCTGACATAGGATATTGGTGTTTGTATGTCTCCAAGTTCAGAAAATAACTGGATTTGCTTTATTTTAAATTAAATCTTACTCAGCCTTGTGCCATGAAATAGGAGGCTGATTAAAAGAAGCTTACTGTCTGTTAGAAATTTGGATGTTCCCTGAGATACAACATGAGTGCAAGTTAGAAACCGGAGAACCAAACATTGTGTACTACACTGAGGAAGAGGGGAGTCCATCACTGTCAAGTGCACAACTCATTGTCATTAATAGACACTAGAGGCTCCATCAGGTCTGTTATTTGTTTGCTAATGTCCTGCAGAATGCACAACTGGCAATATGGCATGAGATCATTCATTCAAGAGCATTTAAAGACTGTAGAATGGACAGCAATATATGAAGCATTCATTATATTGATGCTGTAAGTAAGGGTCCACTGATATGACTTTTATAATGGCCGATTGCGATAGCTATAAAGAATGGAGGATGGCTGATGAAGAGTATAATATGGCATGTTTAAGAACGGCAAAAAAGACACACAAGATTGGAAATTAATTTGGTACTGGGTTGTTAACTATACTGTCAGTTGGCCAAGCAGGCACAGATATGAGAGGATGCAGAAAGTCTCAAAAAGAATAAAATTAGCTGATATAACAGCTAAGCCAGTTTTTTAGTTGAATTCAATGTTTGTATTGTATTAATCCACAAGCTACCAGATTCTCATTAATATGGTTTTATTCACTGTTTCACAGAGCTTAAAGCATTTTTTTACCAAGCAATTTAATGTCTTTCAATTAGTCAGAATTTATGCAAAATTATGTTAAAACTGTGATTTGTACGTTTTTTATCAAATGAACAAAAATCAATTACTGAGCAATTGAGCAATTCCAATTCACAACGATAAGTTTATAATAATGATTTCTAATTTGAGCTCTCGGGTATGATTTCCTGGGAAATGTTATTTTGACTTGTGGTTGCAACATCAAGTCTTTCCGTAAAAAGAAAGAAAATGATGTGTGTGGGTGCTGTAATTGTGCAGTGCCTGTAGCTTGTTCTTACAAGCAGTTGTGTAGAATTTAAACTCATCATCCACATTAAGAAACATTAAGAAAATAACTCTGCAGGTAATTTGCAATTTCATGTTTCGTACAGAGATGGTCATAGAGAGGCAGAAGTTATAAATTGCAGTATTAAAACCCATACGAAACTAAATAATCATAGAACAGAATGTAATTAGCTACATAAAAGGATAAAAAAAAACAAATGTACTCAATTTTCCCTCTCATTTTAAATATCTCTGTCACTTTCTCCGAGCTGTGTGTAATTTCTAAACCTTGCTCAAAGTAAAAACCACAGCTATTTTAGCATTGTAGACTCACACACTTAAACAAGGATCAAGGTAAAAACAGCCTAAATGTTGCACTGAAATAAAAACTGTTAGTATCCAGACTGATAGCCATGAGGCAACACTGTTGTACCTCATGATTTTATTGTATAGGTCAGAGCTATCGTACACATAATAGTTAAACACCAGATACGTTAATACAGAGATGCATGATTGCAACAGTTGTAATTAATAATTTAGCAATTCTTATAAATATTGCAGGCAGTATAGCTGTTTGCACTGAGCTGTGCAGAGTTCAGCAAACTGCTCCTCTGAGGTTTGTTTGGCCTTGAGAAACAATGTGTGTTTTCAAATGTCAACCAAATAAGATTCAGATAACATCATATTTTGTCACCCCATAACCTTCATTAGTCTTTTTTATTGCCTAGGTGTCTAAACCTAGTGAGTGGCCTACCTATGCGTTTTTTATAGGACATAATTCTCACCTCATTCTTGGATATATATATAGATAATGACCTGGATTCATACCCTATTAAACTACCATTGTATTTACATGATACAGGTTTACCATGTTTCATGCCCAAAAAACAGTATTGCCATGACACCTTATGGTTTTCCTATGGTTATCGTGGACATTGTGCTTTAACTTTAACCTTGACAGTCATCTATCACATTATCACAAGCTGTAGTTCATACACCTCCATCATTTTTGCTCCTGTTGCCTTGGGTGAATGTGTATCTGACACGAGAAGCTTAAATAAACTTTGCATACAGGTGGCAAAACAGAGCTTGGAGCTAGAACCTGATTCATCCAAGCACACATCAAACAACTGAAACCACACCAAGTGCCTTTCAAAAACAAAAACAATAGACACCAGAACCACACTCTCTTATTCCCCTGCTAAAGGCTATCGAGCTCAGCTACAAGGTCCCATTTTTCCTCTTCAAGCTGGAGGAGAAGTTCTGTCAACTCCAATTTTTCAGATAAGGAAATGTCAGGCCATGGAGGGCTGTGATGGTGCTGAAATTAGCTGGCTGTGTGCTACCCTGCACACTCAGATATTTGGTTGTATAGTTTCAGGGCAGGTTTGACTTTAGCTCCTTCAATAGCTCAGACATTTATAATTATTTTATGTGCCTTGCTGTTTAAGCCCAATGACATAGGGTACAACACTGAGGTGGTTGTAGTTGTGACCCTCATGCCCAAAGGTGCTTCTCAAAGTAACGTTTTTTAAAGGAACGTTTTTAGCATTTTATTTTGCAAGGAAAAAAAAAAGCCATAAGGAAAGTACACTGTCAAAGAAACTTGCATCTGAAGCTTTGACTAATGGATTTTAAAATATTCTTCTGTTGCATCATATTTAAGTTTGGGATGTTTTTGTACGTCATATACTGTTCTTTTAAAAATCCAGGGAAAAGCGACATATCTCATGAAGTGCCCTCAGTGACTGAGGTGAGGGGGCTATTTATAATGGATCACACAGCCTGTCTGGCTGTCAGGATGATAGTTTGCCACTGCTCTGTGCTTTTAAAGGTCACACATAAATAAAAAATAAGATTTGAGATCTGTGGGAACTTTTTTGGTTAAATGAAGGAACTGAATAAAAATATTATGTGATTATGTCCCATAAGTAAAAAAAAAATGTTTTGTCATGTTTTAAAGGTGTGAACCTAGAAAGTATGAAAAGTTTGTAATCTGTGCTACTAACAGGACCAAAAGAACAGCAAAAATAATACTTGCGTCCAAACAATTGTAATACATTTCTTTGATCTGCCATTGGTCAAACTAACAGATAGTCCTGCCCCATACTTGT
>JAZGTK010013137.1:0-10780 GCA_036877625.1 Ambastaia sidthimunki | reverse complement strand
ATTAAATACATAAATGTAAATTCTAAAAGCTCTGTTTCAGGATCAACATAGAGGTAGTTTGTGTCTTTTCAAGTGTTTAAGAAGACAATGGGAAGCTCACACTTATACAAGTTGTTAAATGTGTATGCAGTATGTGTGTATGCAGTATGTGTGTGTGTGTTTGTGTGTGTGTGTGTGTGTGTGTGTGTGTACCCAGCTCCAGAGCTATTAGGAAGTCTCTGTTTCGCTGTAACTCTTTCATAAACTCCTGATTCTGCAGGAAAAGGGCGATTCGTTCGTCTTCCAAATACTGCTTCAACTTCCTGTCCTGTTCAGAAGACCCCACACCACCTGACGGGGGACCACTGCTGGACGAGAGCTGCGTCAGAGACGACAGGGAGGATGAGGATGAGGAAGGCTGAGACAGACTGCTGTGAGATCGCTGTGAGAAGATAAAAATCACCAAGCGCGTTGTTACCGATATGACACATAAAAGCCTTTTATATAGGTCACCGCTCATCTTTCATAAAGAGGACAGAGCATTGAAATTCTATGTGTGTTCTGTTTACTATGTAGACATATTCTAGTATTCACAATGCAAGGCTATGGGTCTAGTCCACACAGACCATTTATTTAAACTTAGCTATAAGAACTCAGATATCTTCATTGTTAACAAGGTCATGGCTGTGACATTAGACTACAAACATTTCTAAATTAACACCTATTCAATATTCAGCAACATTGCCCAGCCTGAACAACAGTGTAAACTATGTTGCTGGTTTCATATGCAAAGGATTAGTCAACCATACCATTATATATATATAAGTTTAAAAGGGACAGTAACAAAATAGCATGTTTAATTGTAATGGTTTAAAAAATAAAATGATGGCTGCTTTTGCTGCTTATAAATTTTAGTTTAATTTTACTTTAGGGAAAATAGGTTAACGATACAAAGCTAAATAAATGTCCTGAATTTGGACAGCAAGGGAAATGTTTCGATCTAGACTTTGTTGTAAACTCTACTCATGTCATTTTAACTAACAGAGATTAACAGAGAAGCTGTGAATGTAGGTGTTTGACTGCTAAGTAGAATTACACAGCTGTGTTCTGTAGAAATAGCCCAAGTTTAGACAACTTATAAATCTACCCGAAGACTCTGTGACTGCTGAGGCAAAATGCACAGGAAGTCATCGGGAAGGTTGCCTAATAACGGTGGATTCCAGTTCCTGTATCTGCCAACCCGCTGATGCCCAGGAGGGGGATAATCATCGAACCTGGCAACACATTGAACATAAAATAATAAACGGTTCTAAAGAAACACACACCTAAAAACTAGTCTTTTTGTTTATTGTTGTGCACAGCTGGCTAAACACATGAAAAACAAATTGGTCAGTGTTCTTGGTTTAGGATTAAAGGGGTAGTTAAATTAGTAACAGCAATCCTTTACCAGCCCTAAACAATCAAACACCACTAACATCAAGACGCTGCTAACAAACATAAAAACTGTTTATTTACGGACCATTTAAAATGTTTACAAAACTAGACTGAGACCCAGACAAAACAAACATTTCAACAGAGAACTTTTCCTTTTAAGCAGACACAACATCTCTCAGTGGGTCTAAACTGCCTCCTGTTTTTATTAGTCATTTCCACAAATAGAAACAGAGTTAGTTCTGCTTGCCTGGGAGGTGGGGTGGACGGAACATCTACAGGATGTTTTCTGTCGTAGATGTGCATGTCGTAGGAAGGTGGAGCGTGGACAGGTGGAGGCTCCTCATCTGAGCTGTCCGGCTCTAATGTTCTCTCCAGGATCTGCGATAGAGTTCAGAGGTCACAGACACTAACTCAGACAATAGCACAACATAGTTCACTGTATAAAAATAGAATGTATTGCTGTACATTGTGGTGGGCTACTCCACAGCTAACAATTTTAGGTTGTAAGAACATTTCCCTAACATTTCTAATAAGCAACAAAAACATAAAAAATGTTATTGTAAAGGTTTTAGGAATGTTCAAAACACCCAGTTTTTAGACGCTGTTTTAACGTTATTGAGAATGCTCCCTGTAGCTAGGTCCATGCCTGAACACCGCAGACACCCACTTTTGGAAGGGCTTTTGATGTTAAGGTTAAGAAACACATGTTGAGACAGTAACCAGCATTACTTTGAGCCAATGATCAAGATCAAGATGTAAAAAAGCAAACTCTACAGAAATCTACCCACTGATTTCCAGGCTCACCTGTGGAGAAATGCTGTCCTCAGAATCTGAGCTGTCATCTGTGGTCTGGCTGTCCAGGCTCATCCGCAGAAGCTGGTCGATGGTGGAGTCCACAGCACCATTGTTGGCCCTCAGCACACACTCAATAACTTCATGCTCCATGCTGGGAAACATGGTCTTAAAGTCGTCCATAGCCTGGCTAAATTGGAGTCGTCTGACTTGACGGGGAGGCCTCCTGTTATTAAGCGCCGATGAGGCAACATCGCCACCTCGTGTACTGTTGCCATGGTTACTGTTCGCGTTACTTCGGCGAAAAAGGCTGGTCATAACTTACGGAACCTCCCTGACTCCTCCCACGCAGAACCGCCCCGCCCCTTGACCCGGGCACCACCTCCAGCCACACCCGTTATCCACTCATAATGCTCCTGGCAAAGGCTCATCCAGGGCGGGACTTCCCAGAATGCCTTGCTTTCACTCTCTCAATCAATCTCTCAACCTTAAGGCAAGGGACAAACTCTTGACCTACATCACAACAGCAAAATATTAACCAGTCATATATCAGTGAAAGAGTGACTGATAAATAACATTCATTATGAACATCAAGATTTTAGAGTAAAAACAGATTTGCATGAGTTTGCATAAGCTGACGTATAATGTACATGGACCAAGTTTTGTTGCCATTATTTTGCCTTTATTAGCGCATTTTAATGGCCCTGCAGTGTGACAAAAGATATTTTTTTTAAGTCAAACAATCCACATAGTTTTTCATATAAAAATGACATCATAAAAGGTGCATGAATAATAATTAGACAAGGATTCGTTAAATGCTGTTTAAAAAAAGTACTACATAAAAATGGCAATTTTCTGAAAGGACAAATACCCATTATGTTTTAGCATATATAACATAATAGAATAAAGACACAAACACACACACACACATAGAGCAGCATCAGTCATTCAGTGGTTGGTCCCCATTGGCTCTTAAATGGATCCAGGTCATTATCAGAACACGACTTCCTATGCATCCTTCAGTGAGATATAATTAACATTAAACATTTATGAAATATGTCCTCCTACATAAGGACCCACATCCTTAACACAAACACTGTCCTCATATATGTGCCATATGTTTCATATAACCATAAATATACATTGAGATTCATGTACTTATATACATGTACTGTGTATCCTATAGCTACATACATAAGAATCTATTTCACACTTACCGTCTGTCTGCAGAGGAAAATTCTGCTCACAGCAAATGATCCACCAGGAACCGGCTACAGCCTGTTAGATAAACCTTTACCTCCCATCACGGGCTTTGGATTCCTCCATAAAATCCGTGATCGGAGCGGTTCGGATATCCCTCGCTTCCATTTTCATCTCTCCACATTAATCTGCACCTAAACCAAACAGGCAGTGCTAAATTTAGCCACACTCAGGTTTTCACGGATCTGACTGTAGCAGCTTAGTGAGATGTCTCTGAAGAAGAGAGGCTATGTGCTTGCGATTACCATACGGGGAGCTGACGTCACCCATAGTTAATACGGCCACTGAGCTGAAGTCGCTGAGATGCATCAGGAGCCAGTAAAACTACAGACATGTGGCGTCTACAGCATCTAAATGATAATTATGAGAGGGATCTCTGCATACAAGGGTGTCATCAGAAGGGGGGCGAATAAAGCAATCATGCTTATACAGCTCACTGTGCAACACGGGAGGCTTGTTATGTCAAATTACGGGCATCAACAACAGCCAGTGTAATCAGAGACTTGCCTCTCCTGTCTCCATGGCAACCACCACCTATATCAATCCGGCTGTCAGCGAGTAACTGATTTGTTAAGGAGGTTCAGAATAAACTGTTTTACAGCAGTAGTGTTAGGTCAAACTGGTTTAACCCATCAGTACCAATACCAGTTCCAATATCATTCTTTTCAATGCAACTCACCAAAACAAGTGTTATAAATACCAATACCATCTTCTGTGGAAGACGTAGGACCATAAAATGGTTGTCCAATCACTGCATTCAGTCCGAATGCAATGATAGGATGTCCTGCTTGACAGTCAAACTGTGTATTTGCATACCTTTGCACACTATTGTAAGAGGTGTGGCTTTGGAAAGCGCTCTGAAGTGAGGGTGGGACCTCAAGCTTGTACAGCTAGCTGTCTGCCCTGCCTTTAATACTAAATCAAAACACGTAAGCTTTCAAACACAAAACTAAAATTAAATAAATTTAAAGACAGAGACCAAACAGGGTGCAAAGAGTCTTTCACACTTCAGCTCATTAAAAGGATGAACAAGTCACTTTCCGCTCTTTTTGGCATAAGGAACAAGTACCAAGCTGTCATACGCACGATAGCCCCGTCGCTAATAACCAACAGCCATAAACAAAAATTTTAATGAAAAATCTCAAAGTTGCGCCTGCCAAAACGGTCAGACCCTCCTTTCAGTACAACTGTGCCAAATTCTGATGCATGTCTGGCTGATTCTGCGGCCAAGAGGAAAGTGAATCCAAGCGAGCAGATTGTGGCGTCTGACGAGGAGAACTGTTAACACTACAGGAGTTTCTGTGGGTTACTGATAATGTCAGAACACACGCCTGCTATCTCTGTTTGAAAGACACTATGCCATCATTAGCTCTAATGGGGAAACCACAAGGCCCAAACCGCTAGAGTAAAACTGAGAGGAACTCTGTTTACAGCCAAACTGAGAAAAAAAATGAAGAATTTGCCATTAGAATCCATTTTCAATAAACAACGTTTTCTTTACAACAGTTATACAAAAATATATTAGGTTTTTAATGCAATAATCACTAAAAGTTATACAGGGTAAAATGTAAATTCATAGCTATAAGAAGTCTATATTTATACAACAAACTTTTGCTTTTTATAAATCTTCAGTATTATAACAAACGACTAACAGAATTTTGACAAACAAAATCTATTAAAACTCATTTATGTCAGACAGCTAAATAGCTTTACTATATAGAGGAAGTAAATGTATAGATTTAGACCAAATATTAAACAAGGTGTTTTAAGTTCAGCCCACGTAAAAGGGGGACAGTGTGCACTGAACAGGGCCTGAGATAGTGTCCTTGTGACCTGCTTTAGCTGAGTTAAGAGGAGCAAGCAAAGAACAGGACATCAGATATAACAGTGCTGAGGTGAAGGGACAGTCCAGTCTGTTTTAAAACAAAGCCAATTAAACCATTAATGACACATGAAAATATCAAGTGAACCAGGTTCTCAATCACCTTCTCTGTATGTTATGAAAATACCCATCACACACACACACACACACACACACAATTTTAATG
This sequence comes from Ambastaia sidthimunki, assembly GCA_036877625.1. Classification (NCBI taxonomy): domain Eukaryota; kingdom Metazoa; phylum Chordata; class Actinopteri; order Cypriniformes; family Botiidae; genus Ambastaia; species Ambastaia sidthimunki. The sequence goes on along the minus strand of JAZGTK010013137.1, from coordinate 5,267 downwards.
ATTTAATAACCTCCTAAAACAATTTACAACATTTACAACTTTAAAACATAAGATGATCAAGTGTGTCTTGTATTATTATTGTATTATCAACCATCGCATATTAATATTATGTCATATTTAACGTATTAACTATGGTTAAAACAGCTAGTTGAAGTTTATTGTTGCTGATAAAACCAGCTGCAACGCCAATATTCCGCCAAGTTATTTGATATAATTCATTACTGTTTTAAATAAAAATATAATTTATAACTTTAATTATACACTTGCATTATAAATGCATTAAAAAATGCATCGTTTAAAATGTATTTTTATGAATAGTTATGTTATGTTATATAAAGGCAGTTTTTATTCCAATAATCAATATAATTTATCAGTTTAAGCGCTAGATGTTGAAACAACCAAGTGACAATATTTTTATTAATGTAAATGTAAGAAGAGAAATGCTCAATAAATACAAAACTAATACAGCCTCATAAACTAATACAGCTGTCTGTACTTACAGACGCGGGCAGATGGTGAACAGCGCAGCGCGGAAAAAGCGCAATTGTTCTTTCAATGGGGCTCATTGTCTTTTATCCCCGTTGTGAGGCGACAGTGAGGGTGAAACAAAAGAACTTGAACCCGGAGCACCTGCTCGCGGACACGAGATTAAACCCCGCGCTGATCGTATTGGGATGCCGGGGGCGCGTCACGCCTGATCAAATGATGCGGCAAGCGTGAGGCCGTGAACGCGCACCAATGGACCCAATGCACATGTTAATGAGCCCTAACGACCAATATAAGATTCCTCTAAGAAATAAAAGCAACACATAAGATGAAGGAACAAAAATGGGGGAGGGAGATTTGAACAGGGCCAGATGGAAAGCCATGAATTAGAGATGAAAGCTGAGTTTTTGAGTAAGCATCACGTACATTGAGAAACCCTTTATTTTGCATCATTTTTGATGCTGTGTTGATGTGAAACTGTGTTGAGATCTTAGCCAGCAGATTTTGCGCCATTTCTAAATTCAGAGTGACTTCTGGTGTGTTCCTATTGGCAACGGCCACTTCCGTATCACTATGGATAGACTTCCAGCAAGATATCTTACCGATATGAGTCAGGAATTGTTTTCTGATATTTTACCTTTTCCATTACTGTAAACCAGGTCAAATCAGTTTAAACATAATTCACAACGCTGTGTGATACAGAACAGAAGAAATGTCAGAAAAAAACAGGGAAAAGTGTTATTTTTTTTGCAATACAGTTTGGTATTATTGTGAATGAATTTGATTGATCATGTTTTACAGTTTTCGTTTATTTAGACAACCCAAATAAAAGGCACATAAAACATTGCGCATGTTTACATAATTTTTCTGACAAACGTACATTTTAAAAAACGTAGGAATGTTTTTCCTTTCTGCTACCCAGAAAGCCTAGTCTTCATATATATACAAAATTACCGTTGTTAATGTACTAATACAAAAGTTTTATAAAAGGTTATTCTGTTGTTTTTTGCTCGTGTGTCTATCTGTACTCTAAGATTCCTGCAGCTAAACAGTTCTGTACAAACATATACATTCATCCGCTTTCACAAGGGCTCCAAAATCATCCAGTTCAGCAACGGAATTAAAAACAACATTAAACTCGATTATAAAACGTTCACTTCATTGGATTTCATTATCGGCTTGAATTTGGCAAACGAAACTGGCAATTGTAATCCATCGCTCGTTCACGCTCGTTCTAGTGTGATGGGAGAAATCGAACGTTCCACACATTTAGGAACATCATCGTGTCTGATCAGGAAAAAAAAACGTTTTCCTGAGTCTCAGTGCTGGGGTGGACGTCTTACGGGTCACAGGCTGTGGCGGGAAATCTACCCATAAAATTGCATACAGTTAAATCAAACAATTAGTGTTTTCAATACTACAGTCTCTTCTCACTGGCTCATAAAGCTTAAAGGGAAAAGTGACTGACGTTAACATCCCTAAAATCATGCCGATGGGCTTTATATCCAAGTGACTGACAGCTCGTCATTCTCACTAGCAATTATTAAACCCATTAGCCAAAACCGACTAGCACGCGACCACCCAACATAGTGTAGAAATTTTCAGAACTGGCTGGTCAACATTCTTCATTACTTGGAACAATCGGGAACTGATTTTTACGGCTGTGGACTTTAGCTAGAGGAAAATACTACCAGAACTTTCCTACAAAAGTTCAAACCACTACAGCAGATCAGTGTGACTGAAACTGCATTAAATGTGTGTGTGTGTGCACCTAAAATAAAGCCCATTTTGAAAATAGCAGAATGCTAACAATCATCAGACAGGGTTGATGTCTCTACTTCCACACACAAAATAAAATAAAAAAGGTAAAATATTTACAAACGCACACAAATGTTTTGGGGGTCGTGTCACCGGTCCCACATGCAGCCTTTAAAAAACAAAAATAAGAAAATGAATAACTTTACTGGGCTCTCTGCACACTTCCTGAGCAGAATTTAACAACAGGGTTAGAAAATACTTCATACTTATAACTAAAAACTCTGGCAACATACATCTAACTGAAAAGTTCAGGGTGCATCAAAGTAGACTCCAAGCTTACACAAAGTTTTATCACGGTTGAAGCTAAACTCTGCAGGACACTGGGCCTTCAGGAACCAGGCTCTCCATCCCTGGCCTAGACCGTCGGGTAGAACCCTACCAGGTTACCAAAACTACTAGTCCTAACATAACCCAACCAATAACCATACCTTTTCCCTAAAATCAGAGGGAAATATTACTTGGATAGGAATGGTATACAAGCCCCAAACCTATTCCTACAATCTGATTGGTTAATAGAAAGGTAGTTCTAGGACCAATGACAATGCTGATACAGGGAAATGTCCTACTTGGCATTTTCACCTAGTCAGATGAATTCCACACCAGGCAAAAGGAACAATAGTGGAACGTAACAGCTACAAAGGGCCAGAAATCTCTGATACTGGGGCACCCAACAATCTTGTGGACTTCACAGATATGCATGTATTTTTCACAGTCACACATCATGCATATTAAAATATTTGATCATTAGATAATACTGCCTCCTCAGACAAGGGATATGTGTTCAGTGCAAGACTCTCTTTATCCCATTCTGTCAGAAAAATCCTCACCAAAACAATGGCGACGTAAACAGTAAGAGAACAAAGATGCTCTCCGCTCACAGATAAAAATAATAGTTGTAAACAGTGTCCTAACAAACACTATTAATAATGAAAACCGTTGAACTGATGGTCAAAAAAAAAATCAGCCAGCATACAAAACTGTACCTCTTTAAAATATCACACACAGACACACACCTGCAAAATCCAAACATTACAAAAGAAAAATTATAAAAAATATTGTCTCCCAGTGGAAGCAATTGTCCCTTTTGGACTGATTTCCTTAAATACTGATTAGTAGGTCACACCTCCACATATGGAAATAATCCACCAGCACTTTGCTTAGAGAAAAAACAAAAACCAACGTTCAAAAATGCACATGAATTATTGCATTTGTCTTTTAAAAACATGCCCTGCAACAGAGTTGCTCACCATGTGCACAAAATGCAACAGCTTCACAAGTTCAACAGGTAAATTTTTCAGTGTAATGGTTCGATCGCACCGCACGGGTGTCAGTGTGGAAGTCCAGTGGAGGTCAGGGCAGAAGGCTGGTAAAGAGTCAGTTTACGGCCGGGTTCTACCAGGGTGGAGAAGACGGCAGGACCTGGGACAGGAAGGACATGCTGTCCATGGGTCTCATGGCAATGTTGAGCGGGGTGGCGATGTTCATGGGCATCGGCGTGGTGATGGCCACCGGGTGGGCGATGTTCATGGGTGTGGTCGCTGGGATGTTGACGGAGGCGATGTTTACCGGCCCGGTGATGGTGACCGGGTGCTGCAGGCTGATGGGGGATGTGATGTTAACGGTGTTGGTGGAGATGTTCATCTGGGCCGCTATGGTAACGGGGTTGCTGGTGATGCCCCGGTTCATTGCTGTGGTGATGGGGGCTGTGGCTGTGACGGGTGTGGTAGAGGCAGAATTGCAGACTTCAGTGTTGTCTGTTGAATAAGGAGAGAGAGAACAAGAGAGTGAGCAAAAGAGAGGAGAGAGACAGAGCCAACATGCGTTACAGGTAAGTGTGTATCATGCTCCCAAACTCTCCGGGTGTCTAAACGTGTGCGTTTTATTTATTTCTCATTTACTGAAAAATAATTTCAACCATCAGCTGATTGGTTATTGGGGCTGCCAGTTACATTTTAAATGTTCATGAAATCACTTAGATGACCCTGTAAACACTCATCCAGAAAAATAATATCAGCCTTTGTGATTGCGAATGAGACAAAATGGTTACTGTGTGTCTATCTACTTTTCCACCCGGGTTTCTTTCATTTTTACCTTTTTGTAGCCCTGAGTGGTTCCACTGCCAGTCTCCTATTCAGAAACAGATATAGGGTTATGATGGGCAGGCAGCCGCCTGCACTGATGCATTGTGGGATATTTAGCAACGCACCATCAAATTCAGACATAACTATAGCTTTTCAATACAACAGATTTACTTTCATAACCATCATAAAGGGATTCAACCATCTTTGGTCAAATCAAGGGAGAATTAAAAGAATTTAAAAACAGAATCTGGATATGTAAATACAACAAACACAAAAGACTAAGAAGAAGAGAAAGATGTGCTAAAACTAAACTACATGTGAGAAAAAGATAAATCATGACTCTTTTAGAGGTGAACTCAATCAGGGACAAGACAGCATTAATTATATAAAACAAATGTATTAAACAATACTAAATTTCATGATATGGAGGTGAGGGTCTCACAATAACTTAAATGGGCAAATGACAAAAGACAATCTCAGCTGGGAAAATGTTTCTGGATCAGTAAGTCAGGGGAAACTGGTTTGTAGTACGAAAGAGGAAGTTAAAAACTCTAAAATGGGCTCTGAAACACCGCAGTAAATGGAACAGCCTGAGGACAGAGTCACCTCTAATAAACCAGACAATTTGGGAGCTAACAGGAGCTTAGAGATTCACGAACAGAATGAACAGAGTATTAGTAGAATGATGTTGGTACTAGAGCTACAAGAGTCACCCAGAGAGGCGGGAAGAGTTATCATCCAGACTGAAAGCTGATTGGCTGTTGGGGCAGCCAGTCATTTTGCACTTACCTTTGTTACAGGTGTTGTTGAAGTTGCTCTGGCCGTGTGTTTTTAAGTGGCTGGTGATGTAGGCGGCGCTCAGCATCTTGCCGCAAACGTTGC
>JAZGTK010013136.1:0-14498 GCA_036877625.1 Ambastaia sidthimunki | reverse complement strand
TTAGCTGATTTGGTTTCTGAAAAGTGCAGTAAGGCGTTATCCCATTATGAACACTGGCATCAAATATGAACATGCGTGCATTAACACGGGCAGCTGTCCCTGGCTGATATCGGGGGTGCCCATGGTGCCCTCAACAAAGACAGCATTGCTTGCGATTTCCTTTGAGGAGGGGGAAGGGAGAGGTGAGGACATGTAGAAATTTCAGTCTGAGCCAAAAACAATTTGCAAGTACATGCGATGGCCTGATGAGAACATCTGAACACATGCATGCGCAGAACTCTTCTCAACTCATGATGAGGTCAAGAATCTATCTGTCTTAAAACTCTTACTGGATTTAGTGTCAACACTTAATTTGAAAAAAAAATTCACAGTTACATCTGTGCAAGAGAACGGGTGAGAAAAAAGTGTTAAAGTACATGTCTACATTACCAACCAACTGCACCCTGAAATTTCTTAAATAAAATTACTTGTAGCTCATTTTATTTTTTCAATAACCTACTACCTGAATTCTCCTTTAGGTGCAAAACGAGTGTATTAGCTTGTGTGAAAGACTTTACTAGCTGGTGGTCAATGAAATCTTTCTACTCTGCTTTCCCTGCTACAGCTTTTTGAAGTGTACATTTACATTTTGTAAACACTGTTATTCAAAGCAACCACAAGCAATTTATCATGCAAATCCAAGTCACAGAGTTTAACACTATGGTAACACTTTTGACTTATTGTCAACACTTGTTAATTGAATTAATGTGTTGCATCTATTGCATGACATGGGTAAATACAAAAATACCTTAAAGTATTTTTTCTGTAATTGTTGTCTAATAAAACGCTGGGGAACAAGTTATGATAAAAATGCAGATAAAAATTCTATCTGATGATTAAATTACCTTTGAACGCAGCCATTTGCCCGTCTATTTGGGGTCAGAATCCACCGGTATAGCAAGAGAGTTTTGCTTCGCTATGAAAACTAGGTCTGAAAACAGAACGCCAGACTTTAAGACAATTTTGCAGCAGTGTGTCATAATCTTGGTCCTTAAACCTCACCGGATTATCAATTGAACCTTGTTCAAACATCTTTAAAAATGTTCAGTAGAGAGTATAATCTGTTGTCTGCAATGTCACAAAGAGTTTTCTCAAAAACGGTGTGTGTGCAAAAGTTTAAAAGGTTTTATTAACTTCTACATCCACTCTCTCATGTATATGTTATAATACCCAACCTGTTAATAATCTAAATCACTTGTCATAAATGTATTAAATTGTTGTCTATTAGCAAGTGTAAACGCTCTAAAATGTAAAATATGCTTAAATTATACACAGGTGAATTTAATTTGAACTAAACTAAAAAAAAATCAAGTCTGCTTCAGGCGTGTTGTTTAACATATTCACCACTAGATGGCGCAACAAGGCAACCGCATTGAAATAGTCACCACCGTTTTAAAGTTCTCACTCTTACTGGACTTACAAGACATCAAGTTAAAATTTCTCGTCATACGTCTTATATTTTTAACTTATGCATTTTACATGTCAATTCTTTTTAAGATAATCATGTTTCTTATGATTATTCCAAAAGAATTTGAAACAATTTTATACTCATAACCTGACTTCAAAAAATACTGCGTTTCTTTTAAAAACATTGAGACGATCTTATAATGGTTAAATAAACACGTTTGATAATGAGACGGCTGTGAACAATCGCCCGCGATTAACTCTGTTATTGATGCTCGTGTTCTGTGGGCTACATATGGTCTTTCAGTTAGAGAGGATTATGTCGTAACGACAAAGGTCGCTGACCCGCCCAGAACATTATCTCGGTCCCGGCGCGTCCGCGACCCCTACCGCTCCCACGACCCGCACCAAGAGTCTGTCTGCTCGCAGGCAGCAATTAACACCAGTCGGTTCCCAGGCACTGCAGTGCTGCCCGATGTAAAGGTGCATTCGAATGGTATGAAAAGGGGTCAGAAGGTCGAGATGGGAAAGACAATTATTCTTTATTTTGCTATTTAACTCTCTCGTCTCAATGCATGTTTTACTATCACACTTTCTCTTTATTTACTCTTTATTTTACTGCCCAACGATTTACATTTCTGTCTACCCATTACTCTGTCCATTAAAACATAAGTATGCAGAGAGCACTGGTGTTGAAATTCTAGTCAGTCAAACAATGACCTGCATTGAGCATGTAGATTAATAGCAACCAATAGAAACATTTAATTGACACCCTCTTTTTCTTCTTTACACAGTCCACATTCTTAGTAGAATCTATGCTGTCTCAGAATCTGAAAAGCTGTTATTTGCTGGCGGGCAAAGATGAAAGTCACCTAACTGACTCATCTATGGGTTGATCCCTCAGGGTAGCTTATGGCATTGTGAACATGACAGAGACCTGGGAAGACTGCCTTGGAATAAGGGCTAGTTCAACCAGTTGGTCTGTCCAGTGCCAAGAGGCTGTTCTCACCTGTATCTCACTCATTGTGTTTGTGTGTTTGTGCCTGACTGATAGTGTAGGTCACCAGGTGCTGTGTATGTTTTTTCTCAGTAACACACAGCTTGTTCGGGTGGTTGTTAAGGAGTGGCATGGTGTGTATTCTTGTTTTTCTACCATTGTGGGGACCAAATGACAAGCCAACGATCCCCATGATGGAAATTGATTATTAAACATACTAAATGATGCTTTTTTGAAAATGTAAAAATGCAAAAAAGGTTTCTGTGAAGGGTAGGTTTAGGGGTAAGGTATAGAATATACAGTTTGTACAGTAGTCTATAAAAGTCATGAAGTCTGTGGAACGATTATTAGTGTCCTTTCTGGAGTTTAAAAGTCACAGTAACTACAGATTTGTTCTACATGAAACAAAGTATGTGTAACAAATGGTAGCAATTTACATCTTTGGTCAAACTATTTGAACTGACTAACTGAACTGATTAAATCTTCCTAAAATCAATCACAGTGATTGGATGACTTTATTCTGATGGATAAATAAAGGTAAAAATTATTACACAAAAATTAGTTTATGAAACGTTCACCACAGCTTTTGGGAATGTGACAGTTTCATCTTAACAGGATTATCACCTTGCTTTTTGTGGTGAGATAGGTCATATCTGTGGCTGCTCCATCCATGCCACAGCAGAATTGGAACCTGTTCATCTCGCATTGACTGTTTTTGGACAGCTGGACTGTTGCCTCTCCCACGCAAGGCCACTAACACATCACTGTGGCAGGGAGGAGGGGTGTAATTTTAGGGTTCAGGTTACTTTTTGTGGCTTTTGTGGACTAAAGGAGGGACGTTACCACAAGGAGGATTGTATTGGATGTAGGTTTGGGAACAAGGATAAAGAAACACTGAAGAGCTTTTCTGTGGTTTATCCCATTTCTCACCTTCCTGTGCACTTTCCCACTCGCTTTCCCTCCGTGTCACTGATGACATCACACCAGTAAACGTCCTATGGGAAAAACCACAAGGAACCGAGTGACACTCAGCTGCACCTTTAAATAATGCAATTAAAACAGTTAATTGGCTTTTTAAATTAAGAAGCCTGGACTTGGTTTCTATACCATAAGTGCATATATTGCAAACATGGCATAAATCTTACACTCTATTAGGCTTGGACTTCAGTCATTTATGCACATAAAGTGCTGTGCATGCACAACCCTCCTAATAATGCAATAATGTGCAGCTCTTTAATTGCCTACAGATGTTTATCTGATAGGATCTGGTAGCGTAGATCTTTAAATGTAATCTTTCAGTAGGCATATTGTCATCATTTCCCTATTCCGTGTTAAAATTTCGTGAGAACTGGTTTTGCATGATCTTGCTTAAAATGGAGTGATCACAAAGAGACAGCAGCATTTAAAGATTTCAGTCTATGCCAGTTTGCCATCTTAAGTCTTGAGAGGTAAGGTTTTGTGAAGATTTTTTAGAGATAATTAACAGATTTAACATGAAATGAATCCAGACAACCTCCCCCACAGAAGAATACTACACGTTTAGATGCAGATTTCAAGTGTTATTGCCAATTAAGCAGACATGGACACCAAGACCACACTCAGTAAGACCCTTTTCACTCAAAAAAACAGACGTTTGAATGTGTGTTCTACCAGAAAGACTCACTGTGTCAATTGTTAATTCAACGAATCAAAATATAGCTTTCATTTTACACTTTCTAACAGCCTCGTCATCTTCACTTTTGGTGTCCTCCACCACCACTTGGTTTTCTGCACATTAGAATGAGCTCCTCACCCTTTTCTATCTTTGTCCAACAGAAACTGATGGTCTGAGGAGGATTTTGTAGCTTTTATTCAATTACTAAATAAACATGTTTAATTTAGTCTTTCTGGTAAAAGCAGTGCTATATAAGTGGGACATGTTCTTTTCCTCTGCTTTTGACGCTTCACCCAGTGGACAGAACGTGGACTTCAGTCTTAAGACATGTCCTGTGGCATGTGCTGTAACAGAAAAACACACATCTCAAAGTCCACACACACCTGCAGGTTGGTGCGGTCAGTTACCTGTAACCACGCCCTCTGTACAGCGAGCACAGGCTCCGATAGGAGCAGCAGCACTCTGATTGGTCAGTGAAGATAAACACCGGCCAGTTTTGGCTCAGCAGGGTGAAGGGAAGGTGCTGAGAGGCGGCCCATTGGAGACAAAGGGCACCTGGGAATGTTTTCATCTGCCAGAGGCCATCTCAACTCACAGAAGCTCATGTTACATTATGTAATTGGGCCCGTGCGGCCACCAAATGGTGTTGTGCGGGTTTGCGAGGCTGGGGTGGGTGTATAAGGTTTTGATAGAAGAGGAGTGATACACGTCCCAGGGTGATCACCTGTAATTCAGCCATCCTCTGAGGAGAGTCGGGAAAAGGAATTTTGCTGAAGTACGGAGTTGTAAATGACGTTTTAGACCCCCCTCCTCACGCTTCTCTATCTTTCTCCCATTCTCTGAAACAGCTATAATTGTAGATGGGGTGAGAGCTACATATGGTCCTTTCAATCAACCTCCCCCAGCCTTGGCTGAAAGCTCATTAAAAAGGTTGGTTGTTAATGAGCTATAGGGATCATAGAGCGTCCCACTCATTAAAAGGGCCAGAGATACTGGCATTAAGGTTTTGTCCCAATACAAAGGAAAGATCTGTTAAGATGACTCTACTCCCCCCAGTTTCTGAACATCTTCTCACCCTCAGACGCCCAGTACTTCTTTTCTGTTTGTTCCTTCTTCTGCCGAAAGGATCCAAATACAGTCATATCTCTGTAATCTACCTGACAATCTCCTCTTTTCATTCCAACCCATTCCTATATTCATTTTCCATTACTATTTAAAAGGGACACGTGAACCTGAATGACCCAGTGGCTTAGTCAGATATGATTGTGCCACAAGCGTACAACTGAAGAACTATGACTCAGATGGTAGAACAGGATTTTACAACAGCCCTCACAGAAAACAGTTCTTCTGTGCAAATACTGGTGAATTCATGATGCGATCTAAGACATGTAGTGGCAGGTTATACTCCACTGTTTCTGATGTCACACTTGCTAGTTCTCTCTGTGTCTATCTGTCTCTCTCTCTCTCTCTCTCTCTCTCTCTCTCTCTCTCTCTCACACACACACACACACACACACACTTGGCCTCAGTCTTTTAATTAGCATCCAAACAGGCATAGAAATAACAAAATTATGCAAGTTTACAAGACAGGAAAGTTGTGCCCTATACAGACAATGATGGAAGAATTACATTAGACATGTTATTGAATCATATACATCATAGTTACAGAAAAAATAGTTTTGAGTTCACAATTCACTGCTTCCTGAAGAGACGGGCACTACAGCATGTCCCATTATTTTTCACATTTGTCAAGACAAATTTCCCTTTTAATTTTTTTAAATTCATAGTCTACCATATGTTTATCACACAATAGCTTGCAACATAACAGTTCCCTGCCAAAGTACAGACATTAGTAATCATAAAAAACTGTAACAAAGCAAAGGTTCCCTGTATAGATTTATTATATATCTGGTCACTCACATACACACAAGTGCTCTCTTGGTGGGTCCACCAACAGGCTAGTGCTATAGTTCCCCACCCAATCTTTCATCAGAAACAAGGCTTTTATCTGCACAAGCACAAAGCATGCAGTGCCTTTCAGAACCCACAAAACAGGCTCACAAAATACAACAAAATGAAAAAGAAACATTTTGAGAGCGATTAGGTTTAGTTTCTGTGTGTGGTGAAAAGATTATATAAACCTATGTGTAATACATTTTTTGTGAAATATAAATCAAAATGTCTGCACAAACTAAAACACAAATTTACAAACCTCATAAAAATTCCAGGGAACTAAATGGTAAATTTCTCTGACAGTAAATAACAACAGTGAAAATATATTGCCACAGACCCAATCAGTTCTGTTTAACATATAGCATCAAATAACAAAATCGCAAAATGATCACATGACCCTGTCAGAAATTGCAAGTTTCCCTGTGATGAAAATATAGCACAAAGCCTGTATTACGAAATGAACTGTCATTTGTGCAAGACATACTGTACACCTGATAAACCCCTACTGTATGCCCTATTCCCTTTGACAGTATTTACCCAAGATTTTTAACAACATGAACCTTTAAGGCTCTGCGGTAGACTGCCACAACAGTGTAAACACAAAGTATAATTGCATTCCATCATTCAAAATTATACAGTCAGATTTACTTAACAGCCACTCAGTCATACTAATATTCCTGTATGATTGTCTGGTGAAACTCAGCAAAAACTCAAATTACTCATGTCAAAGAAACATCTCTGTGTATTCTGACCTGTTCTAGCCTGTGTCCTTGGGGTTCCTAGAGTAGGAGGAAGTGCTGACTGAAGCCTTTGATAATGGTGGCTAGTTATCTAGTTTAGATGTCCTCAAATATTGGATGTCAGGACTTTGTCATATCTATAGGCACTTGTTCTGATGAATCCAACATGTCTTGGTCAGTGTTAGCTGTGTGCCCGTGGGCATGGCCACCAAGTACTACAGTGAGGGTGGGCGGGGTCCTAAATGCAGTTGTTTTTTAGTTTGACAAAATGCATATACCAAACATTTCCACACTTTGTAATTTTGGTCATGTTTAGAAAGTCACATGCTAAAGCATTGGTCTTTCTATACCGTGGCTGTACCAAACGGTGCAGTACTGCTGGTTTCCTCAGAGGTAGATGCCTCATCAAGATTAGCACTGACCCCCACCTCTGAATCCTCCTCTTTGAGCTGCTCTGATATGTCCACACTGGATTCTGTGAGGGTTGTGTTCTGAGCCCCTGACTGTTCACTGACTGAGTCCTCCTCCATTTTGATATTGAGGTTGCTGTAATCAGCAAGTGTGTTCTGGCTGTAGGCCCCAGCGCTAGCGTGGGTGAGTCCATGTACCTTCTTCAGATGTTTCTCCAGGGTGGCATAGACAGTGAAGGGGACAGAACACAGCTGGCACTGGAAGGGAGCACGTGTCCCACGAGCCCCGTGTGTCTTCATGTGGCGCGTGAGTTTGCTGCTCTGAGCGCAAGCGTAGCTGCACAGGCCGCAGCGATATGGCCTCTCACCCGTGTGGCTGCGTCGGTGCACCGTCAGATTGCTGCTGTTTCTGAAACACTTCCCACAATACTCACAAGCCTCTTCTTTTTTCTTCTTACCTCCTCCATTTGTAACCTGCCCTCTTTCGTTCTCTCGCTGCCAGTCCTGGATCAACTCCACGGCCTCTACCTCTCTATCGGTTTCCCATGCGCCTTGAGGACGATCTTCTCGTTCCGGATGCTTGGGTGTGCAGTTGCCACTGGCAATCCCGCTCTCCCCACTTCCGCCTGTATCTCCGCTCTCCAGAGAGCCCTCTGAGGGGCTGCCATAAGGAGAAGACTGCTGTGGTTCACCTTGACCTTCTTCATCTGCATCTCTCTGAGGCTGGTAGAACCGCAGAAGATTACGGTCTGGAACCCTGGACTGCGAGGACATCAAGATCAGGTTGTTACCTCTTGGGTGCTTCCCTGCCTCCATGCCAGCTATTTGATGTCCGGCTCCACTGGAAATATTATCTCTAGGTCCAGAAAGCTTTCTGTCCTCATCTGTATTGTCAGGGGTGGGATCAGACATTTCCTGTCCAGCAACGCGACGGTGGCTCCTCATGTGTCGTGCCAGTTCCCCACTCTGGGTAAAAGTAAGCTGGCAAAGGCCGCAGTGATAGGGCCTATCACAGGCGTGAGTGCGCTGATGGGCGGACAGGCTGCGCAGAGACTGAAAGCTCTGGCCGCACACCTCACAGGAGAAAGCAGTGTGGAGCGATGAAGTGGTGTGTGGAAAAGGTGACGCAGCCGGCGGAGAGAGGGATGGAGAAGGTACCACTCCTCCACTGCTGCAGCTGACCTGTGCCAGGCGCTGCAAACACATGGAGAAGTTCAGGCCCTGCAGGTCCTGAGCACCTGATGCTGGAGTGGAGCTCTGGGGCTTGTAAGAGCGGGACGAGCGCTGGGAGGATGGCTGGAATGCAGTGGCAAGTGTGGCACCCAGGTGACGTGGATCCATCACGGCTGCTGGTTTTGATGGCTGCGTGTTGCTATCTTCTTCCACCTGGTAGATGTTGAGAGAATGTGTGTTCTGAGCGTGCTGGAGGAGAGCCCATGCACTGGAAAGCACATACTGACACACCTGGCAGGTGAAAACAGATGGTTCCTCTGTGTTGGAGAAGAACAGAAAGAAATAGAAAACAAGTGAGTTTATAAGTCAAACATACTATTATTGCAGTCAAATATACAAACTTGATAGCCTGCTTTAGAAATTCTACTAACTTTAAGTTAAGTATTTTGTAAATATATGTCAACTAACTCTCACTAATTTGCAACCATGCCAGCGAACTCTCATAAAGTATAAAAACACTGTCAGGTTATTGTTAGATTTAGGGTGAGGGTTAGTAAAATAAGGTAACATATACCTGCAATTTTACTTTTGGTCAGTAGAATATCTGTTGTGGGGGTCCATTAAATTAGAGCATTTATATATAAAGTGGATATTAAACAGACAGTAATGTCTGGTAGTTGACAAGCAATTGCAAAGTTACTTAGTTACAACAGTTACAACATTTAAATGAATCGGGCAGCAGAAAGAAAAGGCAAACAGAACAGCAAACAGAACAGGTAAGACCACAAAACACATGTCAAAGCAGGGCAGGTACAGTCCATTGCTATATTACTTTCTATAGTCCTTTCCATATACTGTACGGTATGTACTGTATTCAGCTTACCGTTTAAAAAAAACCTGCAAGACATGCATGATGTACACAAAATTAACTATTTCAAAATGTACTATGCAACACTTAGATATTTCATGCCTACAGTACTTGTTCATTCTGAGCACTGTACTGGATATTGGTGGGTGAGTTTTACAAAACAAAAATGTCTAGGTCACATTTCACCCTGAACTTAAAGAAATAAAAAATTATATTTTGATTCATGGAAATACTGCCGTTAGTTATTTCCAATTCAAATAAAAGAAAAATTTAGTCAAATGTAATGCTTCTAAAATGAGCCTTTTCTTTATGCTAAACAAATGTTCTTTTTTCTTTCTTGACATGTTTGTGAGATTCACCTATGTCCTGTATACTGAACAGTTATAGGTAGGATAGTGTGTTATTCTAAACATAACCCCTGTCACTAAAACTTGGCATCGTTTGACCTACAGCTTCGCCTCATGAAAACACATTTCCCTATTTGTCTAATTTTTCAGGCAAATAAAGCTTTCAAAAAGCATGTCATAAATTTTACAGAGAAAGCCCTGCAGGTATTGGAGTAATAATGAGCTGGTAACAGCATCCCATGCACACCAGTTGAGTCAGAACTGAGAGGAGCTTTATTTGATTAAAGGTGTGCTCACAGGACAGGTGACCGCAAAGACAGACTGAAACAGAAGCAAACAGACACGGACGGCTTCTTTAACAGCCTAGGTTGTATTTTTAAATGTGGTTGGTTGTTTCTATTTCTGAGAGCCACACACCAATTAAGTTGCAAATTGTTAATTAGCGGAACGGGGCAAACGAAGGTTTTATGCAAATGAGTCCTGACTCAGCCTCCTTGATAAATGGAGCCTGTCTGCAAAGGGGACCCAAAAACTGGAAAATTAATTTCATTTTTCCCCCTATTTCCTTACAAAGGGTTCAAAGCAGAGTGCTGTAAGCCTTTTTTACGTCTCCTCCAATCAAAATCTTTCTGTATTTTATTGGAAGGGGGGCAAAGAAGAAGATTAAACAGAGCCTCTTCTATTCTCTTCTCTTTCACTCTGTGCCCACAGAAGAACAAAAGTAAAATCAGATCTCGGAGCCTCAGGAACGGAGGTTAAAATGACAATGAAAAAAGGTGTGGTGAAAAACATTTAATTTAAGATCAAAAAGAAATAACTGCACAGGTTGTGAAAAACAACAGAAAAATCATCATCCCTATGACTGCACCTCCGCCCCCTTGCAAACAACACTATTTCTGCCTCCAAATCTCTCCCCCGGGTGGAGGGTGCAGGCAGGGGTGGAGGGGCTTTTGTCTCAGGGTCTTGGAGTGAAACACAATACTCTGTCTGTCTCTCTCTCTTTCATTTTTCCCTCACTCTTTTTTTGTAAGGATTCCCATTTGGCCCAGGGTAGCAATTGCATATTAAGCAGAAGCAATAACTGCTAATTAAAAATGCAGATTGGCTGGGAGCACTAACGAGCAGCAGGCAGAATCTTCACTCTCTGGGGAACAGCGAGAAGAGGGAGAGAGAGAGAATGAAAAGACAGTTAAAATGAAGAGCAATGAGAAAACTGGAGGAAATAAAAATAAGATGAGGTATTGATACGTTGTACCAACCAATTCAACAGTCATTACACTCTGCTGTTCTCAAAAATCTTGCTCTCTGACACTCTTTCACATTCACACCTATTCTGATAGGCTGTGGGGTAACTGATTTTTATTGGATGAGTCAAACTGCAAGCACCAGTACAACAAACATAAAACGCCCTGTCCCTCATCCACCCAGCTGTCACAAACATTTAACCCTGTGTACACCTGTCCCAGAGTTGGCACTGAATCAAAATACTTTTAAACTGTTGCCACAAATTATTCCAACAGTTCTCCAAAATCAGATATATTTCGTGCTTTTATACTTTTTTTACTTTTACATAATACAAATTATAGACATCAAAATAACATAATATTGACAGCTATACAATTTCCATTAAATTAATGTAACTTTTGCCCACTGTCTACACTGCCACCTGATTGGTCAAGCATCTACATGTCATTCACTACAGCACCAATGCAATGAAGTAAAGTATTTGGTCACGAAGACCTGGCAACCCTGACCTGTCCATTTCACTTACCCTTGTACATCAAACATCTATTGTCACAAGGTCTGTAGAAAACAGCACTCTTAATTAAGTAAAATGTCTTATCTGGCTCCATCATCTGTTGAAACCACAATCTTTGCTTTAATAGCAAAGATTGTTGACAGTGCGGAAGTGACACAGAGTTTGCACTCTCTCATCCTTCTCAGCCAAACAGCTTTATCAGCAACACACCTTCACACACTTAAAAAGGCAAGAGGGACTGAGCCAGAGAGAAGCGAGAGATGTGGACCGACGGAAGCCAAGCTTGTGAAGGAAGGAAGTTCAAATGTGTTTGTATGGGAGGGAACGATTGAAAGAGTGAGCATCGGTTGATAGTGACCAATCATAACTAGGGTTGACTTAGGGTTGGTTTCACTTATAGATATAAAACTAAGCAACATTGTGAATTATATTTGTGAACTGCATTTTAGTTCTTGAATTAAACATTTTGACGGCACTTGAAAACAATTAAAACAATGGATGTTGAGCTAAAAAGAAGATCGTTGTGCATTATTTTTGAGCAAATACTGAAATCTATATGATACACACAGAATATTAAATAATTTAAAATATATTTTTGATACATTGTCCAACCCTAATTATCATCATCTGGCCTGATATATACCAACATTAAAAAAACTATTATACTGATTAACTAAATATTTGCTTTGCTCAGTGATGTACAGTAAGAACAGGGTCCTGTCTGCTTGGGGAAGTCACGGTTTAACAGAACAAAACAGAGAAACAACAACACCTGCACAGGCCTGTGATTCCCTTTAGGGCCAAATACTTCAACGAAAAACAGTAAAGCAGCTTTGAAAACTGTAATCACACACACCTCCCCACCAACATCCTGTTTAACAGCTAAAAAAAGTTCAATGTTTTAGCCCAAATTCATGAAGATCTTACAGTTCTTAAACAGACTACAGGTTCCTGACTGTAGGTCAACAAGGGATAAGGTCACATCTGGATCGGCTCTGGCTTTATTTTGCAGATAGCGGAGAGAGGCTGGGAGCAATGCAATTCACAAAGGACCCAGAAAATAGCACATGGCATCAGCACCTGCTATGACTGACAGGGTGCTGGAATAATGAGGGGTTTGAGGAGAGCGTGTTGCAGGTGTGTGTGTTGGTGTGAGCGATGGGATTTGTGCAGTTGGGTGGCCTGACTGTGCTGTGTTTACCTGGCCACTTCACCTGAGAGACAGAGCCAAGGAGATGCTCAGGTGTGCTCAGGTGTGTTTCTGTCATCCCCCAGGGTGTGTGTATAAGTGTACGCTTGTTCGCGTGTGTAGCAGAACTGCCTATCCCTTCCACTCAATTAGGCCCGGTGTCCCTAACTCTCTAGCTCACCAAGGTCTCAGTGCCACAGCAACAACGGCCTAATGAGCCGGACTGGGGACAGGGTCGATAAATGAGGGGACAGTTTTACAAAAAAAGACACTAATTAGCACCTCCAACTTACCAGCGCTTTTAGCCTCCACCCTCACACCTGGCTCTTCCTTCCAGCCCCTGCCTGTCATCCGCCGGAGCTCCACATAGCCCGCCTCCACCAGCATCCCCTGGTCACACCGGAGTGTCCGATTGGCTGGAGACTGAGGGGTGTGGCCCTGAGGCGGAGCCCTGGTGCCGCCGCATCCTCCTTGTTTGTGCTGGATGAAGGTGAGGATGTGGGCCAGTGGGAACGCCTGACCACACTGGCCACAGGTCAACAGGTCACGGCCTCCAACTTCAGGCTGAGGCGTTTGTTCGGGCGATGCAGAGGGGCTGGGAATGATTGTGGACTCTGGAGCATCTATGAGCAACGGAAACAGAAGGATAATGAGAAAGTTGTAAAAATCGAACCAACAAAAAGCGAATGGAAAAAACATCATGCACATCTGTCGTCATTGTCAGTTTTTCAAAAAAGCCCCTAGAAACTCTTGAAATGACCCAACTAAGTGGCTTTAAAAGACCCTGGTTGTCCTGTTTCTCTTCTAATGTGCTACTTCAGTTCTCAGCATTTGCCTGTGTCTAACTGTCACCATCAGCAAAGCTGTCTGGTCAGCAGACACTGGCCACTTCCTGTGTCGCTGCCACCGAAGTCTGCTTTGCACAGGAAGCAGTGCGATGCAGCTCCGATGTGCTTCAGCAACTCACCAATTAGAACACATGACGAATACAGTGCAAAGTGCCTGAAGTATCGCTATCACACTCACACGTCTGCTGAACTGAACAAGGTGTCTTTCACACCAATTATAACCATTGCACACTTGAGCAATGCAGTACTGTATGTAAATCTAGCCTGGTCAAAGGCCAGTCAAACAGGATTGTGTTACAGAAACAGTTTGCCTAACAATAATAATTCAAGACAAATGTATATAAAGTCTCATTAAAAAAATAATTAAAAATCGTTGTGGTTGAACTGAAAGTCACTTCCTCCATGCATCTTACAGAGGAACTTGACCTTTAGCCCGGGTGCGCTGCTGTGGTCATGAACACGAAAACATGTACGCCTACAGCCTGGACTGGATCCACCTGCCCGGGCTAGGCTGTCCATGCCGCTGCAGGTACAGACAATCCCGGGGAAGGGATGATTTCACTGGTGGTTACTCAAAAAATGTCACCTTTCCTGTTTCAACAGCTCAGGCTGTTTGCGCCGACACGCAAAGGCGCGGCTGCTGCTTGCTTGCTCACACACACACACACACACACACACACACACACACACACACACACACACACACACACACACACACACACTGAAGACTTGTGGTCAGGTGAGGCACGCACGGCTGACCCCAGTTAGAAGATAAAGCGAAAATAAAGTTGCTGCCACAACCAAAACAGTTGGTTCACTTTCTACATCCAATACACCCGTTCTAAACACGATTATTTCTCGTAAACCTTATGTTTTAAATTAGTAAAATCAATAAACTTATTTTTTTGTCATATATATTTCATTTCTCGAATTAGTCATAAGATACAAAACGTGCGCAAACGATCAGAGAAAAAAGTTGGTGCAAAAAATAACTTAAAAAAAGACAACCAAGTACAAGAAGCAAAACTAAAAAAAGTGACGAAACAAAACAAAGATAACGTGAAGATGCAATAAGGAAGTGCATGTTATTGGTCTAACTCGGTGAGACTAAGAAAAC
>JAZGTK010013135.1:0-14499 GCA_036877625.1 Ambastaia sidthimunki | reverse complement strand
TGAATCCGGATTCATTCAAATTCACAATAAATTCTTGTTCCAAAGCAGCTTCACAAAGAATGACACCAATATGTAAACAGTGTGTACTATTGACTGACAGGACATACTGCAGGTGGGCTCAGTTACCTTCGAGATGTTAAAATCCAGGGTGAAGCTCTGTCCCTCTCCTTCCACCTGCCACACACACAGCGTGCAGGTGAGATCACAGGTGCTCAGGTTCTGTCTCTCCAGCGTGAAGGTGCAGTGTAGGGTCCGCTGAGAGCCACTCCAGATGTGATAAAATGGGATCTCCTGCAGGACCAAACAAATGTCGCCCTGAATTATTATTGCTCATAAAGACATATGAGCAGGCCCGCATGGAATCTGCGCTAACAGAACCCAGCAGAACGCCCACAGATGTCCACTGAATTTCAATTACCTTCCACACATAACACCCTACACATCCTCCATTTCTGTAGGTTCATTTTAGTGATATCCTACAGACACACACACAGCTACCAAAATAAGCTTTTATTGCATATCAGCTATTTGCTGTCACTAAATAAGCCATTCTGGGCTCTAGATGATGGACTGGCATTAGTCATGAAAACATACTGTTTATTCATTCTTAAATCATTTCAAATCTATTCTGCCACAGAAAATTCCCCCTAAAATCAATGCAAAAAATACATAAAACAGTCTAAATTTGTCTGCTTGAAATAATAAATTGATAAAAGAAATTTTAATTAAACTCAATTAATGTAACAAATAATATTTCCATAAACAAAATATCTATAAATAAACTTATAAGATCACTAGTTTTGAGTACAAAGGGTACATTTATCTACAGTATCTGAACTATGCAAAACTTTTCCAAATTTGGCAAGAAAAAGTAAAGTTGTGATAGAAACAACAAACGTTGCATAAAGTTTAAAAAACTCTGTCACTCACTGGATAATAAAGGACCTCTTTTCATTAAAAGTTTAGCTTTTGCACACAAAAGATCCTGCTGAATTTGAGGATCAGTGAGAGACGCACACAAAGCCCAACACCTGATGATTTATGATGCTCCGGCTGCCGGTACGAGTATATGAAAGCTCTTCCAAATCCATTGTTGGCAACATTTTCTGACGGAAGATAGTTTCTTTGTCTCGGAAAACAGGAGAACGTCCTTAAAAGCTAATTGTTCTCCATGGTGACTTGAATTTCATTTATGAACATACATAGCTCAGAAGATATGATAGATATCATTTAATATCCGCAGTCAAACAACAAGACCATGTATTAAAACAATAGATTTAGTCCATCAATCAACTGCAACACTTTCAATATAAATATGTGATTAGACTAATTATTTTGCGTTATAACCCACCCACTGTGGTCTTCTCTCACAACATCTTATTAATTGTGTGCAGTGACACACAAATAACAAAGATAAGCACAGGCGGCATTAGACAACACATCAATCAAGAACCAATCAAACTGCACATCAATAAAAGGCTGCATTATTTTAGAATATGCAATAACACAATTTGCTCTAATGGGGGAGCTGTTACACAAACTGAAAACTGCTGCAGGGAAACTAAGTAGAGACACACACTTGCGTTAGAAAAAGAAAAACAGAAGACGCTCAGGTAAGGAGATGTTTCCTCAATGTACATTTGTGCTCTAACACTGTTGGCTGGCATCTCCAAATCCTCTGAGGATCTTTTTTATGCCAAGATTCCTTTAGAATCCAGACAAGTTCCCAGAGGTCCAGAATACGGGAAGGGATGTATGAGAAAAATCGGGTGCTGCAGCCTTGGGTATTTACATATTGGTCTATATTTAATCTTCTCCAGAGGGAAAGGGTTTTGAGACAAGCATAGCGGGTAAGGGGAACGTATGAGAACGCTCTCAATTCTTTCCTTCCCAAGAAGCTGTTAACTCGTAGCCAAGGCCATGCATGTTATTAAGAGCAGACGTCCTGGGGTCCCTGCTCGCCAATTCACGCAATAATGGGCTTCTTTAGCATCCCTGCACGTTCAGAAATACTCTAATGAGGCGAATCCAAAGAAATTTCCAATTACAGCAATCTGGAGAGGCAGCCAGATCACACAGCCTGTTAGAAAACCCACAGCGCATACAACAGAACATACAAACCTTTAAAATTGGACTCCAAGAAACATAGATTAGCGAGCTAACACTTACTCTCAGGCAATTATGTTTAAAAAATGCTTTCACAACAAAGATCAACAAGACAAACATTAGCGTTTGTAAGGGACAAAATGTTTTGAGAAAGAAAAGGACAAATCATAAAAATAAGAATAGAAACAGGGAAGCAGAGGGAAAGCTGAACACATTTATTTTTAACATAAGGAATATGTAAGTAGACTTGCACAACACCAGGCTGTTGCTAAAGGTTCTAAGGTGTTTACAGTTTGTTACTGGGGTACTCTTGGTGGTTGCTAGGGCAGAGCCAGGTGGTTAGTTATTGGGCCTGTTTTTTTTAGTTTTTTTTTAGTTTTGTTTAATAGTAACTGCTAGGACTCTGCTCAAATCCCCAACCCTACATAAGCAACAGCGATGCTTGCCTTAGCAAACCTCATTAATAAAAGAAGTGACAGGAGAATATAAGAACCCACCTGATAGCCGGCGAGTACTTTGCTTCTCCAGAGCGCCTGGGGCATGTCATGGATGGATAGTCGTAGGTTGTGGTAGCTGTCTTTGAAGAGCAGGACATGGGGCTCGTCAATCAATCGACCCCCCAGCTGTCTTTCCATCTGCATCACCTCCTGCAGAGCAACACATAGTGGGTCAGGCCAAGGCACCCTCGTTTCGTTCCCTCTTACCTTCCCATTGTCACTCCAAGGTCACCTCCACTCTGCAGTTATGCAGAACCACAGCCTATGCTGCATGCAAGGGTGTTGCAGTAATGACAGACCAGGCTAAACTATTAGTCAAGCCCTCGTTGTGTGTGCATCAAAGATCTACTTAATTTCATTTCTGTGGCTGTGCCAGGAGAAATTTGTACTTGCACGTCTAATGTTTTCGTCTCAGTGGGGTTGGTGCGGCAAAGCCATTTGTTGCCATCAGAACGGCCATCTGGAATTAGGTAATAATATCCACACTCATCCTGCCTGATCTATCAATTCATTTTCAGAGCACATTTCTCATGCTAAAGGAGTGTGTGCCGAGCAGAGGTCTCGCAAAGTGCAAAGACTCCCATCAAAGACCTTGACTCGCACAGAGGAACAGCGTCTTAAACAACATGATGAATTAGATGCCGAGGTTAGAAAACCGACAGACCTTCCCAATGAGGACGACAATCTTTCATAACATTCAAACTTCCTAACACAACAGCAGCACAAAGGTAAGAAATAAATGGAAAGGAATCGTTCCTAAGAAACAAGGCGCCATGCGTGTAGAAAGGAAGCTAGTTGAACGAACAGACAACAAATGCAGAAGAGAGGTGGATGCTGGGAATAATAATTACCATATGTTTGATTCTCTTCTGTGTGAATGTGGATGCACATGGATTGTGTTTAAAGTGCCTCTAATTAAGATGGAGAATAGTAGTGATTTTTATCTGCACATGGATGATTCAATTTTCTGCACTCTTTACCAAGTATCGACAGGCCTGATTTAAATTAAAGTGCTATGGAACCTATTAATTATCCATTTGTAATACTTGCTGTACATGTAACATGTAATTTGCTGTAGGATTAAGTTCTGCTTCCACAACTGTGTTTACAGTCTAAACGTACACTAATTTATGTAGCTCAGTATTAAACTTTTAAACTATAAACTTTTTTAATGAAAAAGTGCTTTCATGGGGGATAATCAAAGTGTTTTTACAACCATTTTTACGGTCAGGGCTAGAAAGTCAAGCCACAATCTCTCTTTATTTGCAAAGTAATAGTGAGATAACAGTGTTATCATTTTATTCAAAAAAGGGAAACTTAAGACAGCCAACCAGCATAGAGGTCAGTGTTTATCTCACAAGTCATCAGGTTATACGTCAGTCAATGGTAGAGGGCACTGAGATCTGAAGAGAAATATAATCTCTCCTTCATGTCTTATAGACAGACAAAAGACACTTTATTTGGCTACAAAGCACCTCGTTTTACGCTCTTCTCTTAAACACAATTACTCTTCGGGTGGAAATTAGCATTGCAAATTGCCGCTTGCGGACTTTGATCCTTATTCTGACCTATCAGCAGATCTAGCTGCCTGGTAATGGGAGACACAGAAGAGCCTGCCAATTATCCCATTATGAATAACTAAGAGCATGAATACCAATGCAGAAGCAGCCGGGCCTGTCCACCCAACGTATATTAACAAGACCAGCTCAAAATGAGGAGCATAAACATGTCAGTCTTGGCCCGGCGCTGCGACACGCCAGCCAAGAATTGCGCTTGCAATTTGTGTGTTTGCTTTCAACATATGTCACAGGCTGACAGAGCATCAGCCCTGTTTACACCCCATTGTCATCTTAATAAATTGTGGTGGAATATTCAGAGAAAAAAATTAAATATTTTTTCTTGCAAATAAAAAAATAATGCACAAGAGTTTAAGGCATTTTTAGCTGCTTTTCTTCCACAACCAAAACACCATATGTCAAAATAAAGAACACAGTTTTTGATACCAAAATAAATCTGTGGAAACCTGGTATTGGCCACCACTGTCATTAAAAAAACATTAAAATGACAGAAACATTACAGAAATAACTGTTACCATGGTAAGTTTTTGTAAAGGCTCATTTAAAATATAATCAGAATAAAAAGTGAAGTTCTCACAGATAAAGACAGTGATGACTTATAAAAACTTTTGAAAAGGCTATTTATTGACAGGCACTGTAGCCTACATGGAGAAAAAATAAACTAGGACAAAGACCACCCTCTGACAACATCCTCTGTGGAGCTGAGCTGCAGCAAGCTGGAGAAAGAGCAAATGAACGAAATAATAAAAAAATGGGGAGAGAGCGACAGCTTAACACTGGTGTCCTGGGGTCATACGAGTGGTAAGCTTTAGAGAGACAGATAACAGGATTATGGAAAGCATGGCCACAGACCTCTGGAGCCCACAGACCCTTCATCCTCTCAGGCCTGGACAGCTCCTGCAGCGCACTGATCCGGGGCTCGCATGGACCGCCGCTGCACTCCATATGGGAATACACCAGGCTCTTATATTGTTTATCTCGCCTTGCTGTCTTTGACAGAAGCAGGTTAGATGCTCTGCCACAACTCGCACGCTACAAACAGCTCTTAGCCAAACTCACACGAGAAAAACATTTAAAAGCAATTCAAGGAAAAGGGCAAGATCATGGCGACCTAAAGTTGAATTAAGATAAAAATCTATTTCCATTCTCAAAACATGCAGGAAATACAGAGGTCGAAAGTTCAGGCTTTCAGTAGATTTTAAAACCTCTTTTTCTGCATTTGTTTGATTTGCATTCATAAACTAGATTTGTATGTTTACTGATAAGTCATGGCCTAACGGTGAGCACATATTCCAAAACATTAGGCTGTGCTTGTGTGGGCAAGTTCAAATCCACCTCATGACATTACCTGCTCCATGATTTTCTGTCCTCACAGAAATAAAAACCTAGACAAAAATAGAGACCTCCAAACCTGTACAATAATTTGGTCCCTGGATATAGTCCGGGTCCCTGCTTCAATGCAAGTCTACTTGTAAGTTTGATCACTTAGAGAAATACATGCACATTTGTCCTGAAGCTGCAGGATTTTAGGTATCATTCAGAACTGTAACACAAAAGGTCCAGGAAAGTTCAGTACTGAGTACTCTGGGTTTCTCTGTGTATGAGCAATAGTAATAGTTTTGCTTGCCTTTGCAAGCACCAATAAATTCCTTTAAGTAACTCCATCACAGAGCTGTTTAAATAAAAAGCTATTAAACATGAATGCAGAGTGGGTCTATCCATTTTGTCCCCAATGGCCTGCCAGTAATACGGTACAAGATATAACCATCATGTCATATAAAATGAAAACGAGCAGGCTATAAATTAACAACCACTGAGACAAGTTTGTTGCATAACATCTTAAATCATTCAACTATGTAAAAGGCTTTTATTTTAATGACAGCAAAGTTCCACAATAACAATCATATTTTTCATTCTGTAAAAACTTAATCCCAGCTGTCTCCTGCACATAAAGATATGATAGAATAACAAAGTGACTGACATCAACTAATTTCCGCCTGGTGTCTTCCACGACTTCTCGCGCGTGAGAAAACAGATCTTGCACTTTCCGAGTTGATGAGCGAGTCGGAAAAGTCAGAAAATTGTTCTGAATGATGAAGGCAAACATCTTGCAGATGTAAATCATGCAGACATATGTCTGTGAGTTTTCTCCAGCTGGTGATGGGGTTATTTTTCTCTCTCTCCCACCCAACACCTCCACTGTCTCCACCCTTTTGCTCCCCGATCTGATTAATAACTAAAACATGAGCAATGCGCAAGCTGCTTTCCAAACAAGCACAGCAGAGAGATCAGAGCAGAACAGTAAGCAATGTTTGAAATACAGGGGCTGGAGCCGCCCTAGTTCACCTGCACCTTGTCTCTCCCCAGCAAACCTTTTTAACCCACATTTCTGTCAGCTGGTATTAAAAATACCTCTCCTGGCCTTATTAAAAGCACATTTCTGATAAAGGCAATAATTTGCTACAGTTTTAGCACCTGATATTATATCAAACAGATAAAGCCCTTTTTGGCCCTGCACTAAGAAAACAAAGAGAGATATCTAATCTGTCCACAGATGTAATATATACCCAGAGTAGTAGCAGATCACAAAAAAGTCAGATCGCGCTTGTAAATAGAGGAACACAGTGTAAAACATTTGGGTAAATCGTAAAATACACATTGTTGCATCAAACCTAACATAACAAATTCAACAGTATGTTTCAGTTTTGCATATTGTGGCAGATGTAAGGTTATAAAATACATAATGACACTTGTGTTTGTGAATAAAATGACACAGCTAAATGTCTGTGTGTGCAGCACAGGTTGTGTTAGAGGGAAAATAAGTGAATTCCCAGCGTTGTAAAGCTCCAATATATGATGCTCTGCATTACAGCAGCTATGAGACTGAATTGATGTCAATATATATTGATCATTATCCACAAACTGTTCCCACAGCTACAATATAATGAACGTGTCGATAACACTACAATACAATACATAGTAAGGATGATAAGAAATGGCAAGAACGGAGCATTCTGCTGTATTTATTTGTATATATATGTACACACACACACACACACACACAATCTGACAATAAGTAACTGAGGCTGTGTGTTGATTCTTTTCTTAACTCTATTGGTTGGCATGATGAGAACAACTGTCTAGTGAAGTCAGCACTCAAAGCCGCGGGGCTGCGACAACACCATTTTCTGTTTCTCACCAGGAAGCATGAACACATGCACACACACGCAAATTATCCTCCGATGTTAGACAAAAGGTCAAATATGAGAACTCTCTCGCTCTCCTAACCATCTCTCTTTGGTTTCTAGCGCAGTCAGCAGATAAAAACACCAGACGTTGCTCCTCAGACATTTGGCTGCTGGGCTGAAAGGTCTGCTGGGAAAAGGGAATATCGCATGGGTCTTGATTAAATGTGAACAACATTTGGAAAGAGGCACGAAAGGTCATCGTTCATCCATCTCTGAAACAAGAGAATATTTTATAATCTGCCTGGGTGACAATCTAGATAAACCTGAAACATTCTTCTGCTGGTTCCTCAAAGTTCCTTGAAAAGACAGAAAAAACATGCTGATGCTTGTGCACTATAATCTGGATCTTCACGCTCTTCCTGCTGGACACAAACAGTCAATCGTGCTTCATCGAAAGGCCAAGTACTACAGTGAGATCACAATCAAAACACTGAAAAGGTCAGAGTTGTGCCTTAGAGGTAAGGGTGAAAGCTCCAACATGACGAGCTTAACTCCAACATGACAAGCTTTATATATATATATATATATATACACACACACACACACACACACACACACTATATACTTAATATATGCATATATTTATACACACACACACACACTATATACTTAATATATGCATATATTTATACACACACACACACACAACCTGAGCATGGCTGAAACATCAGGTCAAGCAACACACATTTTTTTTGCATTTGTAGGTATTTAAACTGATCAAAAGATGTGTCCAGAGTCTCTAGCTACAGTAAACTCAGCAGTGGAGAAAGCTCTGAAATGGACCACTGTCCATTAAATATTTATCTAATTGGTCCCTCAAGACTCACAAACATATTGAAAGCATCTTTGTTGAAATGTCACAGACTCCCAAATGTCATACTCTTAATCAAAGACAATGGCTTTGTTTTAAACGCGGTTTAATTGGGAGATGAAAGATTACTGGTTTTCTTTAGATATCACATTTGTTATGCACAAGCAAACCTGTTGACTGATAGAAATATCTAACACAGTGGAAAACAGAGACCGTGTGGACAAAAGAAACAGCATGTTACAGATACTGAGTGAAACAATATTGGTATGGATAATAATGTTTGACTAGTTAACAACTGACTAGCCAATAACTGAAGCCAACTAGTTTATCTACATTCTTTTATGTAAATGTTTATACAAAAACTGTATATATAATCAGCTCAAAACCAGCTTTATTCCACACTACATGGCTGCTTAGTACAGATTAGTACAATAGTCATTTAGGCTACCAACAACTAGCTAAATTTGGAAATATGTAGTTTTGCAAATCACTAGTATAGGAAGGTTCCTACACTAAAATAACTTTTAAGGCAGCACAATACTGTGTTTTAAACTAATGTTGGACTACAACGCGTGTGACTGAAGCCTACCGGCAATCGTAACGCAATTAATATTCACAAAAGACGTGATAGTGGAGAGACATTAAAAAAGTAATGTATCTTTGTTTATGACTGATGTGTCTAATGTGATGCTAATTCCAAAAACCTCTTCCGCTACCAGCCATGATTAACATAATAATACTATCACAATAAGTCGGGCTCAGATCTTTGGAGGAAGGTCAAATCAGTCGTTCTATTGAGGTGAAGCAACTCAAAACATACTACATCCAAACATGCAAATGCATTGACCAACCTGCACTCGCATTGCACAATGCGCAGTTGCGTTCTAATACATTATCTAACCATTGGCTGGCCTGCAGCCCTCACAACAAATAAAACACTGACAATTAAATGACACTATTGAAACTTAGAATTCATTTTTTACACTACTGTTGCTTTTTCTATAGTTTGTACAGTTCATCTGTCAAGATGCAGGAAAAAAATAGATGTTATTTGTCATCTTTTGAGAAAAGGCATATGTTTTTTAAACACTGTTTTCTCAAGTCTCTCTGTATATCTGTAGACAAACGTTTAATAATAAGACTTGTTTTTGTTGTTTTTCAACAAATCTGTGGATGTTTATCACAAAACTCTTACCAGTCGCCACCTGCTGGTGTACTGATGTAGTGATCTACAGAAAGGCTCACTGAAGAAATAATTTAACATTTCATAAATTATTTGGTGACCAGAATCATTGGAAGTCATTGGAATAAACAGCTACCTTGTATCCTCCAAAATCAACATACAGCTCACTTTCTTTTAAACCAGCCTGCAAAAATAACTGCATATCCCACAATACCACTGAGGCTGACCACAGCGATCAGTGTATTTCCAGGGACTGAGAACTGCACATGGAAAGTAGCACCACACAGCTGACTAGACTGCAAACATGCACATATAATGTATAATGTTTCCCTGGAGCAGCCCCTCCTGATGAAGGGCAAGGTACGAAATGAGGTCACAGGTTAATAAACATCTACATAGCAACTGAACATTTGGCTATATATATATATACCTAACATTTTGCTGTAACACTTGGCACACACAATACACACATCTATAACTTCTAAACAATAGCTATTGTTATTAAAAAAAAAAACCCAAATAATCACCACTTCAACACTTCACTGTGAAACAACAGAACAGTCAGTGTTCTCACAAATGCTTGAGAGATAATTGGTGGGGAGGAGGCTCTGAATGGCTAAGAGCTCATTTTATGCAATCCAGCCAAATTCCCGGCACCTCTTTGGCTCTCTCTCTTCCCACCCCAATGGGACCCAATGAGCAGCTTGGGGTAGAGGAGGTCATCTTTCCTGGCAGGTCTTAAGAGGCTGGAGTGGGCAGAGCAGGGAAGGGGGCCCTCTTACTGTGACAGTGAGAGCCGAGCTAAGCTCAGGGGCCACGGCCAGAGAGTCTCTCCTTTTCATTTACTAATTAAGCATGCAAATGAAATCTTAACAGTCTGCTAAGACGTGCTCCTCAAGGGAGTCTGTTTTGGCATTAGCTCTTGATTAATCTTGATCTGTTCAGAGGGGTAAAAAAATAAGTGCAAGCCAAAAGAAGCTAAAAACTGTGACAGCCCTGCAGAAAAAATTAATTAATTCACTACGGCTTGTCACCTGACGTTGTGTTTTGGATGCTGGTCCCCACCAGACTTCTAAACTAGCTTAAACTTAGCATTATAATCAGCTTCCCAAGAAAAAACAATCATATTGACCATCTTAACCAATTAAAGGTGAAATTATGATTATAGGTGCTTATGTACCTTCAGCAGGTCCTGTGTGTCATCCATACAGTACACGCGGATGTTGTACTCCAGCGTGGAGCAGTAGGCGGGAGCAAACAGCAGCAGTTTTAGACGTTTAGCAGCAGCCATGCTGAGGGACTCCCCCACCAAAGCAAACCGGCCCAGCTGCTCAGTGAAAACACGGCACGTCTCCGCCTCCAGCTGGCAGTAGTACGGCTCTGACATCATTTCCTCCCCCAGCTGAAGAACATCCTGGTGAGCCAATAAGAAAGAAAACAGCACAAGGATTAGAAGGAAGGACAGACAGTGGTCATGAGGAGAGCGTGCGGATGCATTTATTAGAGGGATGGTGCACTCTGCCCCGAGGCAGTTCTGTGTCAGGTTTTAGTTACAATAAAGTGATTTGACTGAGCAGTAATGGAATGATCCGCATAATGAACTGTGTTCTGTGCTCTAATGAGACACTAATAGCAGGGGTTCATCCTGAACGTTCACACATGACAGTGCCCACTAAGAGATATATGAGCTTGCCTTCCTTCTGCTTACAAGCAGGGAACAAATCATTTGATATTCATAGACTCACTGCTTGGCTTTATTTTTTGTTCAAAAATGCTGAAAGCAATAAGTAATGATTAAAATTCTAATTATTCTGTATGTATTTTATTCTTTCTGAATTGTTAATGGAACACAGTGACAATTAATTTAATGATGTTAATGTGTTGAGGTCATTGTGGGCAGTTGCCAAGGCAATGCTATGCAGTTGCTAAGGTGCTATATGTGGTTTTTAACAAACCGCTATGTGGTTGCTAAGGTTTTCTGGGTTGCTGGCTGGTTAAATGCTTGTCCAAATATCTCAACCTTATTTTGGTGCATATAGCTAATGTCACTCCATTAACAGAAGCTCTAAATTATACATGAAACTGTAAGCCCACATTTAGTTTATTATTTAGGAATAACTGTTTGTTCAAATCAACTATAAACCATAACAATAGCGTTGCTGATAAACACCATTAATAATTTGTGATTATTGACCTCATTTAAACCATATTCATTACTTCATCCACTGTAAAGCCGTAACCAATCCTATCATATTTTGTTTTGCGGTAAGCAATTATCCACTTATCAAATAACCAATAGGACAAGGGAATTAGTGGTTTGTCATATCCAATACAGCACTCAACAGGGACAACTGATTTCTAATTAGATGTAAACATCCTGACAGACAGCAGAAATGCCCTTGTGGCTTTTTTAACACTGAGAAATTTTATTAAAATGGTGAGAAAAAGCATTCTGTCAGAAAACGTGACTCTGGCCGACATTACTAAGAACGTGCGGCTTCTCTCACAGTCGACGGTCAGATACAATCACATAATAGTTCCCCAGAGTGGGTTTAATTAGAAAAAGGCAAGTGGGACCTGTGGTGACAGAACGTTCTACAGGAACCTCATCAGAAGAACTCCACACAGACGGTCTCTCTCTCACCATTATCTAATCAAATACAGAGAGAGACAGTCCTACTGTCACACACCTCGGGATCCCGGCCAGGAAATTACATCCAGCAATCAATAAAATAAGCCGCTATCTTCATCAGTGAAATTAGTATTGGCACTAGCCATTTTCCATTTGACCACAATGAAGTCTCATTTTTTTTCATTATAATTTTTTTTGAAATGACTCAAAAAAAGAAGAAAAAATTCATCCCACGGTTCGATAACGACACAGACTATATTTCATTCTCTCCTGCTTGTGTTTCGCTGATCTGCGTCCTCTGGAGAAATTAATTGCTTTGAGTCTGACTGCCAAGGATCCTTCCAGGACAAACTTCCCTGTAGTTTTTTTTCACCAACGTCTGCGGTACCTGGCCAAGAACGGTGACCCGCCGCCGCTGGGCTATATTTGGGGCAGCGGATGATTAAAAGTGCACCTCTACTCTCTTTCTAAGACAGGCCTATTCATTCTACTGCTGCCCCATTGCTGCCACACCAAGGAGCTTGAATAATTTATGCACGGTATCGAACATGAAAGAAGACCCTCGTTCTCTTCCTCCGTCCTTCCTCCATAAGTTCCTCCTCTTCCTGGTCTCTGCGCCCGAAGACTTTCCCGCTGACCCCTGTGCAGTTTAGAGAGGTTCGAAAAAGCCATCAGAGGTAATGAGGAACTGACCTCAGAGCAGTTAAACGCTGGTGCAAATGGCCATTGGACAGAATGAGGAAAGATCAGTACAATTAAACGAAGATTAAATGTGCAGGTATGAAAGACTGGTGAAATGAGGGGTACACTGATGGAAACACTTCAGAGCTTTATTGTCTGAGAGACTATTTGAAATGATTATGACGATACAGCCCATTTGGCTCCATAAGATGTTCAATTCAATAGCCGAATGACGCCAGAAAGCGAGACAGAGAGGAGAAAGGGTAAGAAAGGTGAACATACAGCAGGAATTCATTAGCTTCCACCACCTTCACGCCACTGAATGCTAATTAATATGGGGCAAAATCAGAAGATTCTTGCACAGTTGAACTACTTGATTATGATTGGTCAACGGCTGCATTGTAAGGAATTGCTTTTGTAAATTTAGTTTTTCCATATTTTTTTGAATATATATGATAACAATCTTGGTTAATTAAGCGCCGCAATAGTTGCAGGAAAAAATGTTTGTCTAAAGCCATAAAAATTCTGTTCTCATCCACTCGACCTATTGCTGCTTGAAATTCAGTTTATCACTGAAAACAAATGGAATCACCACAATGTCAAAACTGCTTTCTTGCCTTACAATGAAAAAAATACATATGGTCTATGTTAATTAATCTTTGAGCTTATGTTTCATGCCTTGTGAGGTTCAAATTTTAAATCTTTTGGATTCCAAACCAGACCTTTACCATTAAACTGGATTTAAATGCACATGAATTTCAACAAACCCTCACCTCCCACGATCCCTCATAGGACTGCTTCTTCAGGCGAATCGCCCAGTTCTCCAGGCAGGCATCAAAGCAGTGGTCCATGCTGAGTATAACCGGCCGGGTGAGCACCACACCGGGCGGCCCGCAGCTCACCACAGGGCTCAGCAATGTCTGGCACCCAGCAAGGGGCAACCTACAGGGGGGCAAATGGTCAAGTATTTAGGCAAAGGGCCCTGGATGGATGACCAATGTCAAGCACAGTCTTGAACCTTTTACAGGACAATGTTTCCCTATTAATCTGGGCCCTGGTGCTCTGATCTGATTCACTTTCTGTATTCTGGTCCAGTAGGGGGAAAGTTATGTGCATGGCATGAATGCAAGAGCAGAAAATAGCCTGGTGCTTCACGAAAACATGAGAACATTTACCCCACTATGGCACACTTACATATAGCATACAAAACAGACATGCATACACTCCTAATATTGCTTTAGCTATTATTTATGGGGTACTTATACTTAGTAACCTCATGCAGTTTTACTAAACAAATACAAAAACAATAGCAAATGCCCTTCAAGATACATTTGAGATGGACAGTTATCTGATCACAAAACTCAGGAGAATGCTTAAGATGCACATGAGACGTGATTCAGCCCAGTGTAAATGTATCGGGTTGCTCAGGCCTCATATGTAAAATATATGGAAGTTTAAGAGCCCCACAATGCACTTGGGAGCGAGCAGCTATGGATGAAGAAAACTGCAAAAATCAAACACTAATTGCCATATGAGGTGAGGACAGCCTTCAACAGAAACTCTATCAAACTTTCAACAGCAACATTTTGCTGCCTGGTGTTAGCATATATTTGCATATCTGCATAAAGAGAGGGACTAGTGGATAAGTTTAATTTTTTTTGTGGAGGCACATTTATGTTGCCAAGTGTAAATGGAATGTACATAACCATCTGGACAGCAATTCAATCGATCAAGATGCATAAAGTGAACACACACACACACACA